>LPNX010425341.1:8251-36742 GCA_001517045.1 Pseudotsuga menziesii
AATGTCCTACATGTAATTTATATATATATATGTATGGAATTTCTTTCACCATGTGATGATTTTAGGTAACATTACATGTTCCACAATAATATATACCCCAAATGTATATCTTCGTCGTACATATAATGTTCTTCCTTGTTATGATAATGTTTGAATGTCTCTAGTTCCCTTGATTAATTTGTAGCAGGAGTAGCCTCATTATGGTGAGGGTTTTCTATTCCTCATGGATGCATTTATGATCCATTTTCTATTTTTTATGAGTGGTAATCGCACTTAGGTCTTCAAGGTGCGAGGGGGATTTTACACTATCCTAATGGTTGTAGTTCTAACCTTCAGTTCTTCTCGATATGTGATGGACACTACTTGAAGGTTTCGTACCACTAAAGGGATACGAATATTCCCAATATGCATCTCAGGAATCCTCTGTAGTGTTTGATAGAAAACAATACTTATATGCTGTAAAACAATCTAACTTGTAAATGTTACTGTCAGTAATATCACAGTATCTCTTCACTATATATAAGGGGTTGCATTTGTGGTTATTGTACTTGTTTACCTTCAAGCATTCATTCTTTTACCATGTAACAATGACAACAATGTGCAGAATATGAAAACAATATAGGAACATATATATTTAAATATATATATATATATATAATCAAGATTTTAGATAATAATCAAGCTTTAAGACAAATGTTAACCACGAGTGTGCATACTAAAACAAAGATATTTACCCATATCTTACTCTCAGAACGAAATCCAAATCCTAAGCAGTATACTACCTTTAGGTTGTAAGCGGTATCGAACTAGCATACTGCGTATCTACACGAGAATTTCCAAAATAATTACTAACAGCAATTCACCAAATCAAAAGTATATGACCAAACATTGAACCAACATTTCTTCTTCGGATCCATACAGGAACCAACGCCAGCATTGGGTCTTCCTACACTTGGACTCTGCAAAATTCTCCAGTAGCAATTACATATTTCGATACTTATCTTGCATAAATTGGATTTTTTTCATTTTTCTACAGTGTTTATGTTGAGTCTCTACTCTGGACAATGCAACCATGGAGACTACGCATCGGGACCCTATTCTTCCAGAGGAAGCTTGTATTTCTAATACTTAGGATGTATACATAGATCTGCGTTCTGTAAAAACACTTATGTTAAAACAGAACA
Organism: Pseudotsuga menziesii; assembly: GCA_001517045.1. Classification (NCBI taxonomy): domain Eukaryota; kingdom Viridiplantae; phylum Streptophyta; class Pinopsida; order Pinales; family Pinaceae; genus Pseudotsuga; species Pseudotsuga menziesii. The sequence goes on from LPNX010425341.1 coordinate 9,436, forward strand.
TAGCACAGGCAAGGTTTGGCTCCAAGATAAGGAATAAAACACGGCCATGGTTTTATTCCAGATCTGCAATGAAACTCTCAAAAATATATAAACACAAAAATGCTAGATCACTGCCAGATATACAACCAGGTATTAACTCAAGAAGAAGGCGCATCTGTGGTTTATTTAGATTATAAATGATATCAAGGGAGTGTAGATTGATACACAAATTAGGTATAAGGTCCCGCAACTGTGGTTTATTCCATTTCTATAATGAAATTATAAACAAAAATGGAAATGCTAGATCCATTCATAAACCACATACAAATCAGGTATTAGCATTCAAAAATAACCTTCAACGTCATAGACAGTGAAAAAATCTTGCGTTCAGGCAGAGCAGCATTCAAGGTTATGATAACAAATCCCCAGTTCCAAGTGAGGGCGAGGGTACGGCAACTAAAGGCATGCGTTCAGTTCAACAAAAGAAAGCCAAACCCTCGTCTAAGGAAAACACTGAGCTATGAACATTGGGCTTGGCCCCATGGGGATAGGATCTGCTCCAAAAGCTATAATAAGATTATATTGAATACAAACGAGTGTATTATACATCAATCGAACACTGGTATAGTTCATCAATTGATTTGTTCATAAGGGGAGGGTAAGGTAAAAAAAAAAAAATTAGGGTCTGCTGATGGAACTGTAGTTTAGATCAAACCTGTTGGGACCTATCGCAACATCGAGCATCACAAGCATCACTTGCAAGCAGAGACATTCCATGCAGTAGATATATTCAAAACACAAAACAAATTGAGACATTGGCACAACAACATACCAAGGATCCTTCCCATATAGTCTACAATGAAGTTTCATACCATCTTATGGGTCTGCAAGAACCCAATCTCAGTGTTTTCCAGTAGGAACAACCTCCAAAACGACGCGTCCCCTTCCTTTCTCGCAAATGTGACGTCTAAAGAGCAGGCGATTCCCCCTCCCAAAGACAAAAATCCCCCTAATATAGTATTCCTCATTGAATGAGAAGTGCCATGGTGTTCCTCTACGTCAGCCAGAATGATAAACATAGTATTTTCCATTATAATTGTCAGGCATATTTTCATGCTAGATTAAGGCGACCATTTCAGCCCTAAATTTTGGTCACGGCTATCAAATTTTAGGAGGATTTATTCCCATTGTACATGCTGAACCTTTCCTTCTATCATGCCAAGATTAAAGCCCTAAACTTATGGAGTATTTAATTAGAATTCGGGCCTTTAGCTGAAGGAAATAAAAATATATAAGGCTTAAATCTTGACTTAAGCCTGTAAAAATAATCCATGTCTTTATTTATGACATACCTTTTATCTATTATTTGTCTTATACTTGTCTTTAATCTATCATTTTTTTCTTTCCAGTTTCCCGTCGTTAAGTTGTCTTTATGTTTTATGACATAGGAAATTGATTCGCCCAACTTTCAAGTTTCTTCTCGTGCGGCCTTGGCACTTGAGCTCCTCACCTAGAAGACCTCATACAATAACATTCAAAATCACAAAATGCTTAGGGATATATAGGAGGAACATTACATCCTTCCCCCCTAAAATTAACATTGTCCTCGGTGTTCTTGTCCTTTAATAATTGTCCTTCCCTTTTGAGTTGTCCTTGCTTTGCTTTTTATTTCATGTCATGATCCTGCATTTAAAATCATACATATGTACATATACTAGCATCGACTTTGAAATAATGTAAAACTCAGAAACCAACATTATACAATTTCCACAATCCACAGTGGTTCCAATATACATGTCAGGTCTAAAATCATACATATGTACATATACTAGCATCGACTTTGAAACAATGTAAAACTCAGAAACCAACATTATACAATTTCCACAATCCATAGTGGTTCCAATATACATGTCAGGTCTATTTGCCAATAATAGACATATTACCGCATGGGTACAATTTTACCTATAATGCACATACCTGTTCCTGGCATTATTCTTTTCTTTGGATGTCCTCCATCCCAACACTCCAAGTGCTAACAGTACTCCCAGTACCAATCCAAGCCACCCAACACAAGGACGATACCCTCCCTTAGGCATATCTCCTTCTTGTACTATTCAGGGCGCTTCGCCATTTTTCCTTTCTCTAGATGTCCTCCATCCTAGCACACCAAGTGCTAACAGTACTCCAAGTACTGATTCAAGCCACACAACACAAGGACGATACGCTCGTATCTCCTTTTTGTGCTCTTCAGGGTGCTTCACCAAGCTGAGGCACTTCCATTCTCGCACACCACCACAGCGCCTAGAGGTTATTCTCTTCACAGATTCCCCCCACTCTTGTGACAGTCCTCTCAATGTGTGCGAAATGAGTCTTAACCAAAATTTCTTACATCTAGGCATCCCCAGAATGGATAGTGGTCCCTCACTAGCCCGAGGAAAAACAGGTAGCTTTCATCCACTACCTCCATCACCACTTCCTCATTGTGACAACTTTATGTGCATGATATTTTTCTCATATCTTCTTAACTCATTACAGTCCTAGAGCTTTAGCACTCCTCATGGCCACAATTTACCATGCCTGCAATCACTCCATAGGTGGTCAGTTTATCGTATTATTAATTCAAAGAACATCAAACTTTTTGCATAAGTCATGCCTTACTTCGTTTCTCATTCATCGGAGAAAAGCCTTTTCAATTTCTTTTAACACCAGAATTGACAAGAACGCATTCACAAGAAGCCACAAAACCTTTTCAATTTATTATAACAACACAATTCGCAAGAAACCACAAAAAACCTAGGAAATTTGACAATGCAAACACCACCTTACACATTAACTTCAATTTATTATTTGCTTCTATATTTTTCCTATTTTGTATGAATAGAAATATATGCAATAAAATTCATATCTTGAAGGGGTGCAATGAACTATAATAAGAGATTAGAGATTACAGGGAAAAAAACAATCAATCACAAGGAGAAATAGGTATTACAATGAATTTTGACATACCATGAGGGCTGTTAAGGCTACAAGTCTAGAATATCTCTCAAAACATGCACTCAAACTTGGACATATATTAAAACATTTCTTATAATACAAAGCATATCTAACAAAAATTAGGATTTGAACCATTTTGAAAAAATGCTTCTGCTCCTACTGCATCTCAGCTTCCTACATAGGAGGTACCTAACTAGGCTTTCAGTTTCATAGATACTTTCCAAATGATTGACTCAATGTTGGAAAATTTATACTTCTCAAAAACTATGTATGACTTCTTAGGAATAATGAAGCTGTCATATGTCATATGGTCAAGATTGATCAAAACAGTGCACAAATTGAAAATACCCGCACAATAATAAGACCCTGCTCCATTGTTTACTCTTCACCTCCTTCAACTACATAAATTAACACTTGTAGGAAATGGCAAGCACATGATGGGCATCAGTCTATTGTTCAAGATTGTATTCTTTATGAGCACTTGATAACTATTGTTATATCTTCTTATAGCCCATCAGGAACAAAAAAAGAATTTCAAAGGTTAGCCATTATCTTCGAACTTGAATGACTAAACCCTTATTATAATCTTATAATCCGCACCCTTACCCCTCCAGATTTATCCAAAAATTGATCAATACCTTTTTGAATAAACTTTTTTTTTTCTTGCAGATACTACTAACTAAGGAGTTCCATACAACAATATCTGGACTTACACCTTCCTGCATCTTTTCTTCTAGGAGAATAATGGCCTCATATGAATTTCCTTGTTTGCAGAGACCATCAATTAATGTGTTGTATGTGGCACTACTACGTGGATTAAAACCCTTATCCAACATCTTATCCAAAATTTTGGCAACATCATAGATCTTTCCCTCTGCACACAAAGCATCAACCAGAGTTTGATAAGTTATAGCATTAGGAAGACAGCCAGATCGTGACATAATATCAAGATATTCAACACCTTTGTGCACTTTCCATTCTTTGCAGAATCCATCGATCAGGATATTAGAAGTCACAACAATGGAAAGACAACTATTCTCTAGCATCAAGTCTAACATCTTGGTGGCCTCATATGACCTACCTTCTTTGTAAATCCCACTTACCAACTTATTATATGTAATGATTCTAGGCCTATAACCGTTTTTCAACAAATCGTTCAACAACTCCCTAGCTTCTTCAACCTTGCCCATCACGTTGAGACTATCATCACACTGTGACTCATGAGACTTGGATTGCCCACCTTAAACAAAATTTCATTGATTAGTTCCCTAGCTTCTTCTAGCCTTCCACTTGCGTAAATCTCATTTTAAGCCTACTACTAAAGCTATCTTGATCCAGACCATAGCGCTTGGGAGGCTTGACACCCTTCTTTAGAATCTTGATCAGAATCTCAACTGCCTTCTCGATCTTGGCTCGGCTACAAGGAGCCTCAAGAAGGGCACTGTAAGTAGCAGAGTCAGCCCCATAGACTTTCTATGATATCCTCTTCAGCATTGAATAAAGTAGATGGGTGGCCTCGTGCAATCTATCATCATTGCAGAGACCTTGCAACAGGGTTGTGTATGTAACCGCAGTAGGGTAACAGTTTTGTGGGGTCATCTCGTGGAACAATTCAAATGCAAGATCAGACCTATTCTGCCTACAGAAAGCCTTGATAAGTATAATGAAAATACATGCATTAGGGTTCACACTGAACTTCCTCATGTCTGCATACAACAGATGGACCCTCTCCAATCCCCGTTATCAACAAGCAAATTCAAAAGAGCATTGAATGACCTAATCCAATCTTTGCAGTTGAATTCCCTCATCCTGTGAAAAACCCTTTAAGAAAAATGAATGGATGCATACGAGGGTGAATAAAATGTAGAAGATGGACCTACCAAAAATATTATATAAAAAAAATAATATAATCCAAACCTGAAATTGGAGTAGGATATGCAATAATCAATTAAAACCCGTGCATAAACTCATCCCTGTGGGGTATTAATGTGGAAAGAATTTTTTCTAAAAGAAGGAGAATATTGATGTTGAAATGAAAGGAGAGTATTCGTGTATAATGGAATGACTTCGAAGGAAATCCCATCATAGAGAATGAAATGACTTTGAAGGAAATCCCATCATACGTAAATTCCACAAAATCAAGATAGGGTGAATTAAATCCTTGTAAAGGAATAAGAGTATGGACCCATGACACTATCACCAACAATGTTAATATTGAAGGAAGCCATCTTCCATCAATGCTATTTACACCCACATTTTAACTTCTATCCCAGAGCCATTTTCGAGGTTGGCAAAGCTTTTCATACTAGTAATGCCTCATAATAACTATTTTTTACATTTTATACTTATAGATAGAACAGTCATCATGCAAAGGAACTTAATATAGTGTGGCTAGCATGTTACTCATCCGGTTTTTAATTGGACAACTGATCCCGAGAGAGTATGAACTGCCGCGTCGCAATTTCTTCCAAATGTAATCCTGTAAAACTATCATGTTAGCCCATTGTTAAGGTTCCAGTGTTGTAGCTTGCTCTGATACCATATGTAACAACCCCCTTATGCCTCCATGCCCTTATGGATGAAAATGGGGAAAATTTTTCTTTAGTTTCACTGTTACCAATAAACATGCTGAACAATAATATCTAAAAGTGTGTTGGATATAAATCAGTATCAGTCAACGCTCACTAAAATCAACCATTCGTTTCCTTCCTGCTACTGTCCTTTTTAATTAATACACTGGGCAATTAACTTCATAACATTAACTAGTCTGTGTTTACAACTTTACCATGAGTGACCCATCTTCCTTTGCATTTTACCAGTAAATGGGAATCCCTTAATTGAGTCATCTAGATAACAAGGTGAAATACATAAAGTAACATAAACTAATGTCCACATTAATTACATAAAATAACATAAAATAACAATAATTACTAAGGAACATAAAATAATTACACAACATGGAAAATAACACTTATCAAGGGCACACACAAAACAAGTCCAATGTACATGGTTCACCCCAACCTTGGGGTTACGTCCACCAAATCTGTTAGTTATTTTATTTATTTTTAGAAGAGAAGAATTTACAAAGTGGTGGCGCATCTATTGCCATCTTTCCTTACTTCAAGTAACTTTTCAAAGAGACATTTCAATGTACCAACTGCCCTCTTCATAGGGCCTTGAGATGAGCTCAAAAGTCATCCATAGATCCCTGTTCTTTCTAAAAACATTCGGTACCCAAAACTGTTAACATCCTGGTATAATGAACTTATAATCTATCCTAATGGTTGTAATTCTAACCTTCACTTCTTCTCGATATGTGATGGAGACTACTTGAAGGTTTCGTACCACTAAAGGGATACGGTTATTCCCAATATGCATCTTAGGAATCCTCTATGGTGTTTGATAGAAAATAATACTTATATGCTGTAAAACAATCTAAGTTGTAAACGTTACTGTTAGTAATATCACAGTATCTCTTCACTATATATAAGGGGTGCCATTTGTGGTTATTGTACTTGTTTACCTTCAGGCATTCATTCTTTTACCAAGTAACCACGACAATAATGTGTAGATTATCAAAACAATGTCATACAATTTATTTTCAAATCTTCATACCTGAGTAGGCACATATATATTTAAATATATCTATGTATACACACACATATAATCAAGATTTTAGCCAATAATCTTGATTATTGTCTAAAATCCTTATTATATATATATATATATATAATCAAGATTTTAAACAATAATTAAACTTTAAGACAAACACTAACCGCGAGTGTGCATACTAAAACAAAGAGATTTACCCATATTTTACTCTCAGAACGAAATCCAAATCCTAAGCAGTATACTATGTTTAGGTCGTAGGCAGCATCGAACTAGCATACTGCATATCTACACGAGAATTTCCAAAATAATTACTAACAACAATTCACCAAATCGAAAGTATATGACCCAACATTGACCCAACATTTCTTCTTCGGATCCATACAGGAACCAACGCCGGCATTGGGTTTTCCTACACTTGGACTCTGCAAAATTCTCCAGTAACAATTACATATTTTGACACTTATCTTGCATAAATTGGATTTTTTTCATTTTTCTATAGTGCTTATGTGGAATCTCTACTCTGGACAACACAACCATGGAGACAACGGATCGGGACCCTATTCTTCCAGAGGAAGCTTGTATTTCTAATACTTAGGATGTATACATAGATCTTCGTTTTGTAAAAACACTTATGTTAAAACAGAACATAGCACATGCAAGGTTTGGCTCCAAGATAAGGAATAAAACGCAGCCATGGTTTTATTCCAGATCTGCAATGAAACTCCCAAAAATATATAAACACGAAAATGCTGGATCACCACCAGACATACAACCAGGTATTAACTCAAGAAGAAGGTGGATCTATGGTTTATATACATTATAAATGACATCAAGGGAGTGTAGATCCATACACAAATCAGGTATAAGGTCCCGTAACTATGGTTTATTCCATTTCAATAATGAAATTATAAACAAAAACGAAAATGCTAGATCCATTCATAAACCACACGCAAATTAGGTATTAGCATTCAAAAATAACCTTCAACGTCATAGACAATGAAAAAATCCTGCGTTCAGGCAGAGCGACATTCAAGCTTACGTTAACCAATCCCTAGTTCCAAGCGAGGGTGAGGGTACGACAACTAAACGCATGCATTTAGATCAACAAAAGAAAGGCAAACCCTTGTCTAAGGAAAACACTGAGCTAGAGACATTGGGATTGGCACCATGGGGATAGGATCTGCTCCAAAAGCTGTAATAAGGTTAGATTGAATACAAACGAGTGTATTATACATCAATCGAATGCTGGTATAGTTCAGCAATTTATCTGTTCATAAGGCGATTGTAGGGTAAAAAAAAAAATGATTAGGGTTTGCTAATGGAACTATAGTTTAGATCAAACCTGTTGGGACCTATCCCAACCACGAGCATCACAAGCATCGCTTGCAAGAAGAGACATTCCATGCATTAGATATATTCAAAACACAAAAACCAATTCAGACATTGGCACAATAACATACCAATGATACTTCCCATATAGTCTACAACGAAGTTGCGTACCGTCTTATGGGTCTGCAGGAAACCAATCTCAGTATTTTCCAGCAGGAACTACCTCCAAAACAATGCACCCCCTTCCTTTCTCCCAAATGTGACGTCTAAAGAGCAGGCAATTCCCCCTGCCAAAGACAAAAATCCCCCTACTATAGTATTCCTCATTGAATGAGAAGTGCCATGGTCTTCCTCTACCTCGGCCAGAATGATAAACATAGTATTTGCCATTATAATTGTCAGGCATATTTTCAGCATATTTTCATGCTAGATTAAGGCGACTGTTTCAGCCCTAAATTTTGGTCACGACTATCAAATTTCAGGGAGGATTTATTCCCATTGTTCATGCTGAACCTTTCCTTCTATCATGCCAAGATTAAAGCCCTAAAATTATGGAGGATTTAATTAGAATTTGGGCCTTTAGCTGAAGGAAATAAAAATATATAAGGCTTAAATCTTAACTTAAACCTGTAATAATAATCCATGTCTTTATTTATCATATTCTTTATATCATATGCCTTTTATTTATTATTTGTATTATACTTGTCTTTAATCTATCATTTTTTTCTTTCCAATTGCCCGTCGTTAAGTTGTCTTGATGTTTTATGACATAGGAAATTGATTCGCCTAACTTTAAGGTTTCTTCTGATGGGGCCTTGGCACTTGAGCTCCTCACCCAGAAGCCCTCATATAATAACATTCAAAATCGCAAAATTCTTAGGGATATATAGGAGGAACATTACAACAACTATATCCATTTTTGTCCCCCTTCTGCATATTTTATTAATGTAACACACCTAAAAATCGTACATAATGTTTTTCTACTTGTGTTATTTTTACATTTACTTTAGCAGAATTCTATGTTTAACTATTTTTGGTTCTAATATCTATTGTTCTTCTTCTTACGATAGGATTTTCTAGATGTTTATGACAACTAGTTTCTTCTGGAACCTTTAGCCATACTCCTTCAGGTGATGTACTTTACTTGTTTGTAATCAATTATCTTACTCTGAAGGGTTGGATTTAACATAGTTACACTATGTATGTAATACATACCCCTAAGCATGAGAGGCTTAGGGTTTGTAAAGTATGGTTCTCCATATGGCTAGCTCTTAACATGAATAAAAATGGTGGTTTACCTACTTGTGTTTGGCATGGAACCACATGTTTTTTACTCTACAACAAATCTTTACATATCCTACAAGTGTTGGTTTTGGTGCACCTCCTTACAGTTCTTTATGCTCATGAGTAATTACTATCTTAAGGATCATTCCATGTAAGAAATAAGGTATGAATGTGATTATGGTTTTAATATTTTATTGTTAATTCTTATTAAACCCCTCCAAATACCTTAGCCTAACCCAATGTTAAGTTATTGGACTTTATATCAAACATACTTTATGACATACGATAGAAAAGGTATAGGTCTAGCCATGACCCACAACTGCACTTTATCCCAACCAATTTTACCAAGGTTTTTAGCATAAGGGTAAACATTTATATGATGGAATTTTCAAAGAAATAGTTGACTTGGAATATGATAAGGTTTGTGTAGCACATGTATTAACGCGATGTTTCAAGGAATAGGTTAATGATTGGTTTTATTAAAGTATCCAAGGTTTGGATCCACAATGATTTCGTTGTACATGATTAGTGTCATGATATTTAAGGTTGTCCTCGAGGTGACATTAAACATGTCTTAGCTACAAGGACCCATAAGGAAGTCTAGGATGTGATCCCTGCCCTACACATGGATGGTGATATTTATATGGTTCTAAAGGGTTTGAAAGAGCCTTTACTCTGTCTTTATCTCTCATTTGGTTTCTAGTTGTTTGTCGAAGGCATGGTGGAGGTTGATCTCTGATCTACATAGCACTTGATTTGGTTCACTACGTTTACAAGCATTTTTTGGCTTTGGTCTCACTAATTTCAATGTTTATTGCTAGATGTAAATGTTTCATGTTTTCTACAGTAGAACTTCTCTTAGCGACATAGCACTCAATGATCCTGCTAATGCTTCCTACCATGCAGCTAGTCTTTTCAACAGATGAGTTAAGCTTACTATTTAACCATTTCAATAATTATTTACAGTAGTTGTTCTTCAAATTCAATACTAAACTTGTCTTTGGTGAATAGCAGGCTACATAGGGATAAGGGTTCTAGGAGGAGTCGACCTCTGGCCCTCGTTGCTAACACACCTAAGTAAATAAAAACAGACTTTGTAGTGTTTTTATTCTGGTTTATTAAAATGATAATTAGGCACTAATTGTATTAGGGTTTGTTCTTGTAGGTTCAGCATTGGAGAGGAAGTGACAGGGTCAACTCCTCCGAGGCCTGTGTTTCTAAACACCAAGGTATGCTAAGCTTAACTTTAACTAGAATTTCTCTTTTGCTATTTTAAACACATGTGTATTATATGACAATACCTTGGTTGTATGCTAGTTGCAGGTGGAGCCGAAGAGGGCTTGGAAACTCAGGTGCAGTATGCGAAATAAAAAGGTAAGTCTTATTTCTTGAACAAATGTGACAGAAAAACCCTTATGGCTTGACCTGAGATATAGAGTCCTCTCATCCATTTTACCTCGGTTAATTGTCGTAGTTGTAAAATATCGTTTCATTTTCTCTTATGTAAATTGATGCCATACCGAGGGCCTGTCCTTAGAGCCTATGTGATTTTTTGTTAAATATTTAAGCCTGTATAAGGCTATTATGTATTACAGCATCCATCATCAATGGGATTACGACTGTATGAGAATTGTTTAATAAAACACATTTTTTTATTTTATACTTTCATTGTAAAGACATTTTGTCTGTAATGTGAAAATAACTTGTTAAGTTTTACAGTCAACCATTCATGGATTATGGGAATCCTATATTATTAATGGTTGCGTACTTGGTTAATTCAGTAGGGTCTGTGATCATTTAAGCGATGAGTAAGACTAGTTTGTAAATAGTGGCAACAATATAACATGGGGTTACGTCCATACTATGCGTTTGATTCTGAATTAAGTTATTGATTTCATATATATGTGTGTGTGTAGGTAGCTTATTTGTGTTTAATTAATTCTGTGTGTTTTAGAAATAAAATCCTTATGGGACTTGATCTCCAGATCTTCCTAATTAATGATATCCAGCATAAAAAGGAAACAAGGCTCTACCTATGTATACTAATTTGCACTTTTATTTAATTATATTGTGAGTGTTTAAATGCTATAGAGGGATGTTTATATTGTAGTATAGCTTGGAAGCCTTGATGTGGACTTTTCTCATGACGTCAATTCAACTGCTGTAATAAATAATTTATTAGCTAGTGTATCAGTCAGTTGTATATTTGGACTATTTTCGTGTTGTTTAAAGCCCGCTGGTTGATTTTTAAAGGGATCCTCAATCCGATAATTTAGATTATAAATTTGGAGGGATTCAATGCCATGACTTACAGCGTGATATAATGTATTAGTTCGAGGTTTTGTACAACATAGGGTAGCCAGGATGTGGAATTATGACCCTGTATTTAGGTGTTAATAATGCTTATTAAAAAGACCCTTTGGGTGTGTAATAGGATAATAATTACGAAAACTTGATTTATAGTGTATATTAAAGGATATTCAACTCATAATTTTACTGTCATTATTCGATAAATTACTATGGAGAAAAATATTCCACGATTCCTGTATTTGTTTTCTTATGATTTGATGGGTTTTGTTTATAAACATGTTTTTGTTATCATACTGATTAGATACTAATTCAACATTAGTTTGATTATGGAATCTGTATAGTTTTATCTATGGTATGTAAATACTTACGAATTTCTCAATGATTTGTCCTATATAGATCTTACTCGATGCTTAGTACTTTGACTGAGTTGATTCATAAGTTATAATACTATTATTATTTTTTAAATGAATTGTACAATCTCCAAAATTGTAAAAGAAAAATAAAAGCATAAGTCTATCTGTAATTATGAAGATAAAAGTATTCATATAATGTTTAGAATTGCGCTTAACATAAATGACACAGCTACGACATAATGTGACTTAGGTCTAACTAATAATTTAAACTCATATAAACCTTATAATGTGTCTTGTATTTTACCATTGAACAAAATGACTCTTTGTGAAAATATTATGATACGACATAATGTTAAGACGACACTACTTTATTTAATGTGAGATCACTTTTATTTTATGTTGGTTAAAGTTGTTATGCTTTTTGGTTATGTTCTATATTTATTTGTAAACCTTCTTATGAAGTTTGGAGAATGGCTTCCATGTCTTACTTAGCTCTCGGGCTAATGCAAAACTACTATAATATTTTTTCAAGTGACCTTGCTTCAAGATCTCCAACTTTTTTTAACATACCCTAAGCCCTGCTAAGGGTAAGAAAGGGCTAATTTAACCTCACACACTATCCTAAGTAAAACTACACCAAAGCACTTGGACTATTTGAATGAAAACACACATAAAACTAACCCTATGGTTTTCATTGTGTGGCTTGACAATTTTAGAACTATAGATTTTTGGGTTAGAAGTTAGACATTAAATTGATATGTACTAGGCCAAGTGATGTCCTTAAAATTTACAGCTGGAAGGAATGAAAATTAAAGTGAAAACCCTAAAGGTTTTGATGTTCCCTCATTTTATCTCTCGGTATTGTTGTTGCATTAATTTTCTCCTCGGCCTCACGCTCTTGACTACATGAATGTACAAAACCATTTGCAAACCATTCGGCCCGTTGGTTGGCAACTCTGTAAAAATGGTGGATTGTTCTGCAATAAACCCTTGCGTAGTTATTTCTTCATCTTTTCCTTTGAAGGTAAGATTCTTTATTCATCTTTGTGTTTTCTTTATTTGTTTTAAGATTAATAATCCCGCGATGTTTACAACGCAGGAGGATCATGTCGGTTCTTAGGTGGATGAGGGAAACGGTCTTCCTGGAGGGAATTTGGTCTAGTAAGACCTGGAACTTCCATTCCTCCTCTGTGACTCGGTTGGTTAAGTCTTTGTGGTGCATGTTGTAGCTGGGTCTGTACTCTCCGGAATTGGATTCGTTTTTCTATGTGTTCTTTTGTGAACTGGTAAACCCTTAGGGTTTTGCCTATGGAAAAATTATTCATTTGTGATATGGGTCTCCCTTGACCATGGAGTATAAGGGGATTGTAAAAGAAACGTTACTTGTTTATTTTGTTAGAATGAAAAACTTGCAGATTTTAGTGAATGGGAAAAAATAGTTTCGGTCAGGTTTTTGGCAGAGTTTCATTGTCGCTTTCAAATTTTTAAATGTGTTGTTGTTTTTATAAAAAATCCCGTAAGGGATTTGATGTTGTAAAGACACATTCGATTTGGTTCTTGGATGTTGTATTGGTTATAACTCTGTAGTTTTGTTTTTCTAGTAATGTCTTTTAGGTCATGAGTCCGTTCATGGATAATGCAATAGTTAGCTTGCAATGTTAAGGTTGAGAGGTCACTTCTCTATTTTTTCATTTATTTTTAAAATATAAAGAAATGCTCTATCCTAGTAACTAGTGGGATGTTCTCCCTTCACGCAGTAAGGAGTTTTTGTTAACCGTAGATGGATTAAGGATTTCATAGTTTATAAAATTGATTTCCTATTTGTGGACATAACCATCCCTATGGGATTCCAACTTGGATGAACAGATAAAATTAAAGGGGTTTGGAATTTTTAAAGAGAACATTAGTTTTTCAGTAATGTAAATTTAAAGGGCTTTAAACTGTGATCCGTTGATGGGAAAGCAATGAAGCTATAAGCGTTATTGCAAAACTTTGTTACTGATTTTACTCTTTGATTTGTTGTAAAGGATTCATAGAATATTATAATGGTCGTTTTCCTGCAACAAAGGTTGCGACATGTCGACAATATTGATTTAGTGGTTTATTTTGGAGTAACACCTATAGTTTGTTTGGGCCGTAACACCTTTGTAATTTGTAACTCTATTTTTATATACATTGATCCTATATAACTTAGTTTTATATTTTAATTTTAACTAATTGTTTGTAAACCCTAACGGTAGACTATAAGCCTTTGGCTAATGAAGGATATAGGGTTTGAACCCTCGATTGATTATATTTTGTAAATTAAGATGTTTAATTAGTTTATATAAGATTTTTCCTAACTAGAATGGTTAGAAAATATAGTTGTTAAATGTTTAATGTTTCTACAAAAATATAAGATTGGAAACTAAATTTTTATGGAATAATAATAGGGATATAACTACTAATATATATATATATATATATATATTATTTTTACAAATATTTTTATCTTTAACATCTCTTTTATTAGTAAGAAAAACTAGCACACAAAAGAGAATAAATGTTATTTGAATGAGATAGATTATACTAAGTGAGAACTTAGATGAAAAATAAATGCTTAGTTTATTGAACCACGGTTATCCTACTTAGGACTGTAATGATTGAATTTAAAGAGAAAGAGAAAAATACACTCAGAGAATGAATTAAAACCTCATAGGATAATACCTGCTAAGTTTATTTATAAAGCAGTTTTAAAATAATGCAATTATAATTTAACCTATGTAGAACACTAAGGTGTGCTTCTTAACAATAAAGCAGAGCCCTGATATTTTTAACTTATCCTAACTTAAAATAAATCATTAGTTCATAGAATCATCAACATTCATATACTTCCAGATACATATTTAGAATGAAAACATAAATAAAACAAAACAACGTAGAACGTGGATAAATTTGCAGAAGGGGGAAAAACACCCAAATGAGACTGTTCCTTCCAACCATCTCCTGAATCAGCCAAGATAACTTTCTTAGGACTCTCGAGCCTTTTCACTGAACCACTAGGAATAATATGCTGTGTAATAGCTCACACAAAAAACTCTGCAACTTAGCACTCAATAGTAGACTTAACTCAATAATTTCACTTTAGTTATCCCCTCATCAAATTCCTTGTGTGCTTGGCTTTTCAGTTTGCAGTAGTCACAAGGTTCATTCACTTGGAGTAGAATGTAGTGATCCTCCTGCTTAATTCGATGTTATTTATAAGATTGACTAGGTATTTGGGACATTTTTTAAATTAAATGAGCCACCTGCTCAATTCCTCTTCTCAGGGAACATGACAATAATTTTAGGGATTTTGCTTCCTGCAACAACTAGAAAGTGAAATGCTAGTGCTAACACTTTTCATTCAGTCTTCTACAGCTGTTCATTCCTCCTAGTGGGTCAGTGAACACTCTTTCAACAGTGTCCTTTGGATATGTGTCTCTATATTTAATTATTTAAATAAAAAAAATATTCAATTATAGTCATCCTTGACCAACTTGGTCATAAACAATTTACAACAATTTTAACATAATGTTTTCTTAAATAAATAAAAATATATATATTTTTTAGTTCTAGGTGGGTTACAAACACCACCCCTTAAGTTCAACATCATCCTCAATGTTGCTTAAGTTTATTCTGAGTCCTCTTGGAACAGAGTTGGAGATTCCTCCCACATGTGACTCTCCAATTCCCAGGTTGCTTCATCTGGACTGAGGTAATTCCATTGTACCTTTACCTATCTAATTTTGTGATTCCAGAGAAAACATGCTCTCTTGTCGAGAATACAGTCCGGTTCCACCTAAAAATATATTTCACGTTCTACTTGAATAACATTCCAGTCGATCACATGAGTAGCATCGTGCACATAATTTTTAATATGTAAATATGAAAGACATTATGTATTCCAAGGTTAGGTGGCAAAGCTAATTGATATGCCACTATTCCAACTCTTGCCAATATTTTGAATGGTCCACAATACCTGGGTGCTCGTTTAACATAGCTCCCCAACTTAAAGGAGATCTTTTGGGGTTTTATCTAAACAAATACATTCTCACCTACTTGGAATTATTTCTGAGTAATTGTAAGATCTGCATGACTATTTTGTCTGTCTTGAGCAGTTTTAAAATTGCTTTGTACATGTTTCATTTTTAGTTCCAATTCTTTTAACAAGTTAGGTCCTAAAATCAATCTCTCAACTGGAATATTCCATGTAATGAGAGTATTACATTTCCTACCCTACAATATTTCAAAAGAACTAAGTTTAGTTGAAGATTTATAATTATCATTATACACAAATTCGACTAAGTGAAAATAATCTTCTCATTTTTTAGGATAGTCTCTAACATACATTCGTAACATGTCTTCTAGTACTTGATTGACTCTTTCTGCTTATCCATCCATTTGCACATGATAAGCAGTACTAAAATTCAATTTAATATCTAATCCCTTAAACAATGACTTCCAAAAATTACAAGTAAACTTAAGCTCTCTGTCAGAAATTATTACCTTTGAAATTTCATGCATCCGAAAAATTTCCTTCATAAAGATGTCTGCAATGTCAGTAGCCTTATGAGTTGTTTTAACATGTATAAAGTGTGCTGTGTTTCTTAATTTTTCCACCACTACCATTATTGGATCATTCTGTTTCTGATTTTCATGCAATCCACTTATAAAATCAAGACTGATAACTTCCCATTTCCAATTTGGAATTGGAAATGGTTGCAAAATACTAGTTGGGTGTTGATGCTCAACTTTAACTTGCTCGGTGTTGGTGCTCATCTTTAACTTGATAACATTCTATACACCCAAATATATATTTAGCAACTTAATTTTTCATATTAATCCAAAAATACTATTTTCTTAACATTGTTATCATATTTTGATACCTCAGATGTCCGAAATAAGGACTTTTATGTACTTCCTTTAGAATCACAAATTTTAATTTCTGGCATGTTAAGCACATAAAGTCTGTTTTTATACAAATTAAGTCTTTTTCATTTAAACTGTAATCTACCTTGAAATTTTGAGATTCATTATCAGCAACCTTTTCTCTTAGATTGTGGTATTCCTTGTTTATTTTTATTCCTTCTTCCAATTTCTCATCTAATTCTATCTTGTAACTTCTAATGGCGGCTATAAAATTCGTTATTGCATTTATTCTTAAAGCATCGGCCACTTTTTTTACCTTTCCTTTCATGTGTTTGACCTCAAAATCATATTTTCTAAGGAAGGCTAACCATCTAAATTGCCTTGTGTTCAAATTTAGTTGATTAAACCAATATTTTAAGATTATGTTATCATACATTAGTAGAAACCTTTTACCAATTAGATGACGACACCACGTTTTTAGAGCATGAATTATGGAAGTCAACTCCAAATCATATGTTGGATAGTTCTTTTCATGTGTTTTTAGCTTCCCTGATTCATAAGCGATTATAAATCTTCTTGTGTTAGTACTCCACCAAAACCTTCATTGCATGCATCAGTACACATAATGAAATCCTTGTCTGGATATTCTATTTTTAGTATAGGTGTAGTAGTTAATAATTCTTTTAATTTATTGAAACTTTATTCACACTTTTGATCCGAGACAAATATTTTTCCCTTTTTCTGCAAGGATGTTATGGGATTTGCGATCTCTGAAAATCCTTCTATGAATTTCCTGTAATAACCCGTTATTCCCATGAATGATCGTACATCAGTTACATCTTTGGGAGCATGACATTCAATTATTTCTTTTATCTTAGCCGGGTCCACTAATATTGCTTCCTTTGATGTCACGTGACCTAAGTACTATATCTTATATTTATAGAATTTGTATTTACTGAAGTTAGCATACAATTTATGTTCTCTTAGAAGCTATAGTATTATTTGCAAGTGTTCATCATGTTCTTATTTTTTTTTTAATAAATTAATATGTCATCTATGAAGATGACTACAATTTTATCTAAGTATTTACTTAAGACATTGTTCATTACACACATCAAGGTTGTTGGAGTGTTTGTTAGCCTAAAAGGCATAACCACCAACTCATAGTGCCCATATTGGGTTTCGAAATCGATTTTAAAAATATCTTCGTATTTAGTTCTAACTAGATGATTACCAGATCTCAAGTCTATTTTTGAAAATAGTGTCGCTCTGCATATATGATCAAACATATCATCGATGTGGGGAAGAGATTATATATTTTTCATTGTGTTTTGTTCAGTTGATGGTAGTCTATATATAGACATAATGTACAGTATTTCTTTTTGACGAATAAGATAGGTGCTCCCCAAGGGGATACACTTGGTCTTACATAATTTTTGTCTATCAGTTCTTATAGTTGTAATTTTAATTCATCAAGTTCTAAAATGCTCATTTGATAAGGAGATTTTGAATTTGGTACAACTCCTGGTACTAACTCAATAGTAAAATCCAGATCTCTCTTTGGAGGTAATTCTGGAATTTCTTCGGGCAAAACATCTAAGAAATCTCGTAATATTGGAATATCATCAAATTTCAATTTATCTTCTTTATCCATTTGTTTGTTATTTACTATATGTACAAAAAAAAAATTACAACCTTTTCTTACATCTTTTTTCATTTGTAACATTGAGATTTGTCTAACAGAAACTTTCATATGTATCCCTCTGATCGTAATTCTTTCTCCTTTATCATTTAAACAAGAAATTTTTTTCTAAAAACAATTTAAAACTACTTGATGTATTTCCTACCAATCCATACCTATTAAAACATCATAAGATCCTAATCGAAATATATTTAACTTTACTTGAGTTTTAAACTAACTCATAAACATTTCACATCTTTCAAAATAATTAACTACTTTTCTATTGGTCTATGTGGCTAACTAAACGAACCAATACTTTTCAAAATTTTATAAAGGAAAATTACATTTTTCTGTGATGTTAGGTGACACATAGGTTAAAGTAGCACCTGGGTCAATCAGAATAGAAGCAGACTCGTTTCGTATCATATCTTGTACTTCCACCATGAAAGTTTGATAAGCTTGATGATTCTTCAAGGCTACATTAATTCTGGGCATTTTATTTTCTATTTCACACAGTGTTTCCTCCTCTTTGATGGTATGTACATTGTTGTAGTTTCTCATTCTGTTCAGACAGTCTTTGGGATAGTAAGGTACCTAGAATTCCCATCACTTTACAAGTTATTTAGGTTCACTATTTTTATCATAATTATTAGGCATATCTATTCCTTTTGGTGTCGTCAATTTTTGCTGTGTTTTACTTTTAAAATTTGTTCCTTGATAATTATTCTTAGAGAAATTCAAAGAATTATTTTTGAAGCTTTTATTAGGCTTAAAACGTTTTCTTTTCTGGTCAAAGTTACTTTCTCTCTTATTCTTCTAGTTAGGTATTCTTTCTCTCTTTTTACTTTGTTTGTAAGAGAAGTTAGCTTTTCTCATTTCCTCTATAAGGGTCTTTGGATTATCAAATTCAATTATGTCCTTGAAGCTAGTGGCCAAATAGCTTAGAAACATCTGTATTTTAGGATTTTCATCAATTATATATGGTGCATATCTTAGTAAACTTATACATTTACTACTCAACTCTTTCATTGACATTGACCCTAGTTTAAGTTCATAAAACACGTTTTCTCTTTCTTCATAATACTTTCGGATAAGAATTTCCTTTTGAAGTATTTTTAAAGGCTCTGTAGGTTAAATATGTTTCTTTAAGGTTTTTAACTCTTTTTATGTCGTGCCACCAGATGTCAGCCTTTTCGATTTTGTTGTAGATATCCATCCGTGCTTTTAGTCTATTGGAGTAGTTATAAATCTAAAAGTACTATTTTCATATGCGATAACCAAGCCTCGGCTTCTTCACCCTTTTCCACTTATCCATTGAACATGGGAGGTTTTATGTTTTTAAATTCCCTTGAGATATCTTCATAGGGTTATATTTCCTCTTCCTAGGACCTCTATTGCTTTCACTACTTTCAATAATGTATTTATACTTTTCTTTGTGTGACCTCACTTTAACTCTTGAAGAAGATTCACTATCAGAAAATTTTAATTTCTTACCCTTGTGTTTGTATGATATGGTTTTAGAATTAGTTTCATACTGTTTTCTTTTATCTTTACCTTCATTGTGTATTTTGTCTAGTAGTCTATGATTTAGATCCTCTCGAGATTTTATAATTCTTTCATTATCTTCCTTTACTATTTAAAGTTCAACTCTCAAATCTCTTACTGTTTGAAGTAGTTCTGAGGGTTGATTATTTATTTCTACATAAAAATTATCTAGGTTATTGTGATGGGATCCATCTTCAACAGATGCTTCAACTCCTTCTATTTTGTGCAAAATAAAATTTTATATTTCTGTACATAAATAGCTTTAAAAACATGATCAATATATTTTGTTTCCTGTTTGCATGATCAATATATTTTGTTTCTCTCTTGGGCTAATGCAAAACTACTATAATATTTTTGCAAGTGACCTTTCTCCAAGATTTCCTACTTGTGTTAACATACCCTAAGCCATGCTAAGGGTAAGCAAGGTATAGTTTAATATCACACACTATCCTAAGTAAATAGACACCCAAGTCCTTGGCTTTTTCGAATGAAAACAAGCATAAAACTAACCCTATTGTTTTCATGGTGTGAGTTGACAAATTTCAAACTATAGAGTTTTGGGTTAGCATTGGACATTAAAGTGATATGTACCATGCCTCATGCTCTTAACTCCATGATGGCACCAAACTATTTTTAAACCGTTTGGCTCATTGGTATGCAACTCTGTAACAATGGTGGATTTATCTGCTCTAAAACCTTGGGTGTTATTTGTTCATCTTTTCCTTCGATAGTAAGCTTATTTATTCATCTTTGTGTTTTTTTTTCCTTGAATATATTTTTCTTTATTTGCTTTAATCTAAATAATCCTGCAATGTTTACAATGCAGGAGGGTCCTGTTGGTTTTTGTGTGGACGAGGGAAATGGTCTCCGTGGCTGGCATGTGGTCTGGTAAGACTTGGAACTTCCATTCCTCCTCTGTGAATTTGTTGGTTAAGTCTCTATTGTGCATGTTATAGCTGGGTCTACACTGTCCAACTTACTCTTTCTTTTTAACGAATAAGACATGTGCTCCCCAAGGGGATTAGGGATGATTTTAAGGAACCATACTTATTTAAAAGTGTATAAATGTTGGCAAATATTACGAATTATTAAAACGCCAACTATAAAATGATTGGCGGTATTTTTCAAAAAATATTTTAATTTCCAAGGATTTTATATCGTTTATATAATAATTTGGTGATTTTTAGGGTGAAAAAATTTTACCCCATCAAAAGTGGGCGAAACAGGGCTTCAAAAAATGCAAAATGGTGAATCTTTTTTGGGAGAAAAACATGGAAAAATAGCCCATTGGGCTAAAATTCGCCCCTAAAATTATCCCTAAAGGGGATACACTTGGTATTACATCTTTTTTGTCTATCAGTTCTCGCAATTATAGTTTTAATTCATTTTTTTCTAAAATGTTCATTTGATAAGGAGCCTTTGAATTATGTATAGATCTTGGTACTAATTCAATCGTAAAATCCAGATCTCTCTTTGGAGGTAATCCTGGAATTTATTCTGAGAAAAAATTCGAGAAACCTTGTAGGATTGAAGTATCATCGAACTGCAACTTATCTTATTTACCCATTTGTTCATTATTTACTACATGTACAACAAATACTTTAGAACCTTTTCTTATATCATTTTTCATTTGTAAGGCTGAGATTTTTCAAACAGAATTTTTCCTAGGTATTCCTTTGACTATAATCCTTTCTCCTTTATCATTTAAACAGGTAAATGATTTATGAAAAACAATTTAAAATTACTTGATGTTTTTCCATCCAATCCATCCCTATTAAAACATCGTAAGATCCTAACGGCAATACATTTAACTTGACTTGAGTTTTGAATTGACTCATAAACAAATCATAGTTTTCAACATAATTAACTACTTTCCTTTTAGTCCCTATATCTAATTAGACCAAACAAGACTTTTCAAACTTTTCCAAAGATAATTTTCATTTTTTCACTATGCTAGGTAACACATAGCTTAAACTAGCACCTGGGTCAATCATAATAAAAACAGGATGGTTTTGTATCATACATTGTACTTCCACCATGGAAGTTTGATGGTCATCCTGACAATTTTCCAAGGCTGCATTTATTCTGGGCATTTCATTTGCTACATCTCCAACTGTTTCATCTTTCTGAATGGTATGCACATTGCTGAGGTTCCCCTTCCTGTTCGGACAATACTTGGCATAATGCGGTCCTTGAAATTCCGAACACTTTGCAAGCTCCTTTTGTTCATTATTCATAACATAATTGTTAGGAACATCTCTTCCTTTTGGTGCTGTAGTATTTTGTTGTGTTTTACTTTTAAAATCTATTCCTTGATAATTATTCTGAGAGAAATTCCGAGAATTATTTGCAAAACTTTTATTTGACTTAAAACCTTTTCTCTTTTGATCAAAGTTACTTGTTCTCTCATTCTTCTAGTTAGGCATGCTTTCTCTCTTTTTACTATGTTCCTAACAGAAGTTAGCTTTTATCATTGCCTCTTCAAGGGTATTTAGATTATCAAATTCAATTCTGTCCTTGAAGCTAGTGGGAAGACATGTTAAAAATCTTTGTATTTTAGACCTTTCATCAATTATATATGGTAAATATCTTAGTAAACTTAGAAATTTTCTACTTAACTATTTCATTGACATTGAACCAAGTTTTAGTTCATAAAAATATTTAGCTCTTTCTTCATAATACTATTCAGATAAGAATTTCTTTTTAAATTACTTTTTAAAGACTCTCCAGGTTAAATAATTTTCCTTAATGTTTTTTACTCTTTTTATGTCCTACCACCATATGCCAGCTTTTCTGGTTAGGTTGTAGACAGCCAGCTGGGATTTCACTCAATCAGAGTAGTTATAAATATGGATGTACTTTTTCATTCCCGATAACCAAGCCTTGGTTTCTTCACCCTTTTCTACTTCCCCGTTGAACATGGGAGATTTTATGTTTTTAAATTCTTTTCAGATTTCTTTATAAGGTTTATACTTCCTTTTCCTAGGTTTATGATCTCTCTCACTACATTCACTTGTGTATTTGGGGCCTTCCTCTATGCGACCTTATTATAACTTCAAAAAAATATTCACTATCATAAAATTTTACTTTCTTATTCTTTTGTTTGTATGATATTGTTTCAAAATCAGTTACATACACATTTATTTTATCTTTACCTCTATTGTGTATTTTGTCTAGTAAAATCTAATTTAGTTCCAAAATTCTTTCATTATCTTTTTTCATAGTTTGTAGTTCATTTTTTAACTCTTTTACTTTTCTTGTAACTCTAAGGGTTGATTATTTAGTTCCACATAAATTTTGTCCGGATTATTCTGATGAGATCCATTTTCAATAGATGCTTCAACACCTTCCATTTTCCTGCAAAAAAAAAAATTAATATTTCTGTACAGAAATAAATTTAAATATGATTAGTATATTTTGTTTCTTGTTTGTATGCAAGTGAGCCAATCAGGCCTAGTGTTTGGAAACTCACTCTCATACCACATGTAACATCTCCTAATTTACGAAATTAAAAAAAAAAAAAATTAATATATACCAATCTGTAAAATCCTAAGAAGATAACTCTAGGAGATGTTATGATTTACGTTCTTTGTCAATTGTGACAACCAAATTAATGTATCTTAATTTTTATTGCAAGATATGAAGAATAAAATTAGATCCATACAACCTTCAAAGTATGTTTAGTGTTTTACACCAG
The DNA here is from genome assembly GCA_001517045.1 of Pseudotsuga menziesii. Lineage (NCBI taxonomy): Eukaryota > Viridiplantae > Streptophyta > Pinopsida > Pinales > Pinaceae > Pseudotsuga > Pseudotsuga menziesii. The sequence continues at coordinate 33,110 of LPNX010425341.1, forward strand.
ATGTTCCTTTTGCGATAATACGTTGATGCAAGTAATGTTATAATGTGACTACTTACTTGGTCATTAAAGTTAGTTTGATTTTCTATGGTTGAATGTGTTGTGGACATTGTTTATTCTCTTTTCATCCATTGAACTTACCTATCAGCTAGGGAAAGGGGTCACGAGTCTTATTTAGCTTTTACAGCTAACGCAAAACCTATGTTTCCTTGTGCAGGTGAAAACAACCAGGCTTAAAGCTTCCTAGCTAAAACTCAAAAAAAATCCTAAGCTAGGACATACCACTCATCCTAATCCAAGGTATAAAAAGGGAGCTAAAAAAAAGCATTATCCTATGTCAATAGAAAAGCACAAGGAACAAAATAATGCGAACAAGGATAGCCAATTTAGAAAATAATTTAAAGGTTGATTTGATGTGTTTTGGTTGTGGTTTATTGGTGACATTACTCAGCCCATGTGAAGGCCTTGAATGCACCAGATGGTGGTAATTAACCATGTTACAAAACCTAAGGGTTTATGTCACCTCGGAGAGGTGTTTACCATGTCCTTGAAGATTCGTATCTATTGATTTTTTGTTTGTTTGTGCTCTATTGGGTTCGACTGTCCGTTGTCTGCACTGATATGTAGCTCTACTGTGATTTCAAAGGTGGAGGATCTGATTTGCTTGATCCTAGACACCCTCCCTCCTTATCTACATACTCATCAATTTTTTGTGTGGTTTTGGTTATGCGAGGTGGTAAAAATGGTGACTAGACTATTGTTGTTAAGTTAGTCTTTGTTTATTAATATAACAGGTAAATCTCTTCACTGGTTTTACATTACTCTTTTTCTATTATTAGTTAATTTTATAGTTTAACATAATGACCCATGTAATTTTTACTTGTAGGAGACTATCGCGAATGAACTGTGGTAAAACGTTCTTGGTTGGACGAAGTGAGGATCAAGAGCTTCAGTCCGTGTAAGACTTGTTACCTAACGTTTCATGGCTCTGAGGATAGTGGTATCATGGCTTGTCCTGCATTTCCATGGAATGGTTTGGGAATCCATATCTATGTTTGTATTTTGCAGCGTAAAAGTCGTAATCCTCTTTGGTATAGTCACGAGGCATTTACATTTGATAACGTAAGGGAGAACCCTTCTACCATGGAGCCGAAGTGATTGCAATGTTTGTTTTGTGTACATGGTGAGGTGGTTTATTTATTTGTGATGTATTTTGAATATTCCTGTGACTGTCACTCCAAAATGTAAAATCTTTACTTTCCTTAGAAAAAACCTGTGAGGTATTTTGTTGATAAAAATATGCAATCCTAAATATTGTCTTGGTTTTCAGTTTTGTTCCTCTTTATTTATTTAATAGGACGCAAGGTCGTGGATACCTTCTAGCATTGTAAAAGATGTGTTTTATAAGATTTAGGCCATAAGGAGACTAGTCTGTTGTTAAAGAAATTATTTGGGCCATGATTCCACTGAAAACTTGGAAATGGTAAACAGTGTAGGCCATTGCCATGAATTGGAACATTTACCTTGGTTTTTATGGGTTTCAATTTCTAGTTTGTTAGGTTAATGGTATTCAGACATTAACCATCTTGATGTGAAGAAAAAAATGAATGATTAAGTATATGACCTTTATTTTCTTGTATGTATCTTTGGACTCTCGCTATTGACTAAAAGGTTGTTAACAGGTTTTGAACCCCTGACCTATTTTATTGTTTAAAATTTTTTTACCTTAGTTTGATCAAAGTGAAATTTTGTTAGGTTTTCGATGTTGGAGCTGCCATAGATTATCTAACACCTAGCCTAACCAAATTCTGCTTTTGGTTATCAAAGGGCTTCAGGCTTGAAAACCCCAACTTGGTTTAACCCTTTAACTTACAATTTTGTAGGAATAGTTATATTAGTATAATTATTAGATGTGTAAACTATTTTTAATTTATAACCTATATGTTAATATAGTAGGTTAATATGTAATTCTAACATGTGTGTAAAGTCACTTATTTTGTAAATATCTTGATTTGATTTCTAAACCCTAATTTAAATTTTGTACAGAGTTTTCTTTTCTAATGGAACTTGTATATCTTAAGCTTACTTAAGGAGAAAATGGGAAACTAGGGAGAAAAGTAATTGTATATAATATAAATAACTAATTTGAAAACTTAAAACTACTCAATTAGATTAAATGTAATGTAGTTAGTATTCGATGCAAAATAGGGAAATCACTGCTTGTACCTCTATAATTATCCTTATCATGACTGTAATGATTTATCCAAAATCATGAAAGTAATAAACATCAGACAACTAATTATAATATGAAGGAAAAGAATATACAACTTTTATTTTGCATAGAAAATATATTACAGACAGTTACTATTAAACTTCTCTAGATACTAAACATACTTTTATGAACAAATTATAAAAATAGAATTAAGTCAAAGATAGAAAATAAATAGTAAGAAATTGGATAGTATGTAGAAGGGGGACAAACAACCAAAGGACACCGTTCTTCCCAACCATCTCCTGAAGCAGCCAAGGTTACTTGCTTAGGGACCTAGAGCCTATTCACCAAACCACGAGGATCAAGATCACTGGATAATAGCACACACAGACCCTATTATAACTTAGTACTTAGTAGAAAACTTAACTGAGCAATTCCACTTTAGCTATCCCTTCATCAAATTCCTTGTGTGCTTGACTTTTCAGTTTTGCAGTAGTCACAAGGCTCATTCACTTCAAAAATAGAATGTAGTGAGCCTCTTGCTCAATTTGATGGTATTTATAATATTTCCTAGGTCTTTGGGTTAGTTTTGGAATTAAATCACCCACCTACTCAATTCCCCCTTTCACGGAACATGACCACAATTTTAGGGATTTTTCTTCCTACAACAGCTAGAAATTGAAATGCTAGTGCTGCCACTTGTCAACCATCCTTATATAGCTGCTCAATCCTCCTAGTGGGTCAATGAACAATCATTCAATAGTCTCCTTCACGTAGGTGTCTCATCTATTTAATTATTAAAATAAATAAATATTCAATTACAGTTATCCTTGACCATCTTGGTCATAAAAAACTTTACAATAATTTTAACATAATTTTTTTCTCAAATAAATAAAAAGATTTATTTTGTAGTTCTAGGTGGGTTACAAAATAAATATAGAATAAAGAAATATAATGCATTGATAAATGGTAGCTCATGCATTGATAAGATTTAGTGAAGAGACAACCCAATTAACTAAAGAAGATAACTGGTAGTTGAAGCATATACAACAATTGATTACAAGTAAGCATAGAGAACAAGTTACAATAACTTATTTATGGAACTTAAATTATAACCTATCAATATTCATACACCACAATTTAAATAACTACACTAGTAAATAATTTGTAACACACCTAAAAATCGCAAAAAAAAGAATTACATGCATTACTTCCATATTGACTTAGCATATTTTCTAGGATTTACTTTTGTGAAATTTAAGATGTTTATCCTTTTTTTTTTATGGCGGCTTCTACTAAGTTGTGATAGTGGCTATCTCCTCTGGGGACCTCCATCCATGTCTTACGTAGGCGATATATTTTGTTTTTATTTGTTCTTTATTGTTTACATTTTATATTAGGTTTAAACTAGCCTAAGGTGTGGG
>LPNX010425365.1:0-245571 GCA_001517045.1 Pseudotsuga menziesii
TGACTATAAATAGACTGGATGGACTCCCGATTTAGACATGACTCCTGATTTAGACATATGACCAAATTTGTACAAGGGAGGATTAATAATCCTAACAATTCTAAGGTACCTAAAGGGTATAGTTGATTATGGGCTCAAGTATAAGGCTCATCAAAAGATTAACTTGGAAGGTTATGTTGATTCAAATTGGGTAGGTTGTTCCATATATAGGAAGAGCACTTTAGGGTGTTGCTTCAGTATGGGATTAGGTGTGATCTCTTGGTTTAGCAGGGAACATTCTTACATGGCATTGAGTATAGTTGAAGCAGAGTATGTCGCAGCTTGTTCAGCCAACTGTGAGGCTGTATGGCTGAGGAAGCTACAATCTGATTTAGTTGATCTCCAGTTGGATGCTACTTGTATATATTGCGCCAACCAGAGTTGAGTGAAGTTGTATGAGAACCCGATGTTCCATGACAAGTTGAAGCATATCGAGATCAAATATCACTATATCAGGGATATGGTGCAGAGGGGATCAGTGAATCTCCAGTATGCTGCCACGGATGAACATATAGCTGATGTATTGACCAAGTCATTAGCCAGAGTGAAGTTTGAATACTTTAGGGAGAAGCTTGGTGTTCACCAGATCAAGGTTCCTTCCAAGAGGAAGTGATGAATCCGTGAGCCCTTCTAACATGGTGAGAGGATTGGTTCCTTCCATGGTCAGATGTAAGTGTTTTGCCTTTCTAACATGGTGAGAGGATTGGTTCCTTCCATTGTCAGATGTATGTGATGATGCCACATCCAGCATGAAAAAGGGCTGGCTCTGTGATGCCACATCTAGTATGAAAAAGGACTAGCTCTGTGATTCCACATCTAGTATGAAACACGACTAGCTTTGTGATGACACATCCAGTATGAAAAAGGACTGGATTTGTGTAGATGCCACATCTAGTATGAAAATGGACTAGCTCTATGATGCCACATCTAGTATAAAAAAGGACTAGCTCTGTGATGACGCATCCAGTATGAAAAAGGACTAGCTCTGTGTAGATGCCACATCTAGTATGAAAAAGGACTAACTATGTGATTCCACATCTAGTATGAAAAAGGACTAGCTCTAGTATGAAAAAGGACTAGCTCTATGATGACACATCTAGTATGAAAAAGGACTAGCTTTGTGATGCCACCTCTAGTATGAAAAAGGACTAGCTTCGTGATGACACATCTAGTATGAAAAAGGACTAGCTCTGTGTAGATGCCACATCTAGTATGAAAAAGGACTATCTCTGTGATGCCACATCTATTATGAAAAATGACTAGCTCTGTGATGATACATCCAGTATGAAAAAGGTCTGACTCTGTAGATGTGCATCTAGCATGAAAAAGGGTTGGCTCTGTAGAACTTCCTGTGATGAGAAGATGAAGATGATGAGAACTCATTGATGATCCAGATGATACAGAGAAGAATACCTATGCTGATAAATTGTGTCGAGAGAATACCTTCCTAGTTAAGAGGGAGTGTCAATGTATTTGTAACTTCAGAATGTATTCACTTGTATATCTTATGTATTGTACCCCGATGTTTATTCCAGGAAGTGTCTGTAATGTATTTGAGTCATGTCCTACCTCGATGTTCCTATCGGGAGATTCAATAATGTAAAAAAGTCATGTCAAGTCATTGTGGGTAACCCTCCTATTGATCAAGGGTTAAAGTCCCTGCAGTTGTGGGGCCCTAGGGTTATTAGACTCTCCTAGAGAATTCAGCCCTAGTGAGTTATTGTCAAGTCAGGAATTAGTGTAAATAGAGAGTGAGCCTCTCTATTTATCACACATTCACTCACACTCAGTTGTAGTGCATAAGTGAGAGAGAAGAAGTTGTTGGGACAAGAGAGAGAGAGAGACTACTGCTGTCGGGAGATCATCTTACTGTTTTTGGGGTTTTTCTTTTGGTTTTGATTCTATCTCTGAGGAAGTTGCGGGGTTTTCTCCTTTTTGGTTTCCCTGAGGAAAAACCTTTTGTTCATTGTCTCTTATGTTTGAGTGTTGTGCTTGTTATTCTCTCAGTCAAATATCCTAAGATAATGCTAGCTTAAATGATAAAAATCTAACAACTCCATTTCTATGGGATGAAACCACTCAATAGTCTTTCGAGGCATTAAAGAAAGCATTATTTCTAGCTCCTTTGTTGCATCCACCAGATTACACTAAGAACTTTATATTGCTTCTGGTTGCATCAGAATCTGCGGTTGGTGTAGTGTTGGTTCAAGAAGATGATAAGCTCCAGGATCATGTGATATATTATCTTAGTTGATCTTTGGTCGGGCCTGGAATACGATCATCACACGTTGAGAAGGTGGCTTTGGTGACAATGTATGTCGTTCAAAGATTGCATCATTACATTTTATTCAGGACAAATATCGTGGTTGAGGATATAAATCCTTTCTAGTATGTTTTATCCTTACAAATAATCAGGGGAAAATTTAATAAATGGATCATCATCATACTCCAAGATTTTGACCTAGATTTCCAGTACTCCAAGTTGAAAAACTCCTCAGTATTTGCAAAACTCATATATGACTTCCCAAGGGACAAGAGTACAATGATAAAGGATGAATCATTGTTGGATGAACACTTATTATTTGTCTCAACCATTCATCCTTGATATGGAGATATCCTAATATATATCTAGAATTTGAAATGTCTGACAAACTTCTCATGTGAAGAACGATGGAAGTTATGACTAAATTCTAAACATACCTCATTATCAGTGATACGCTATATAGGAGAGGGGTAGAATCTATTCTACATCAATTCCTTACTCATTAGGAGGTTGATTTTGTCCTAAATTATTCTCATAGTGGAGCATGTGGGGGTAATTTATATGGGTTAGAAATTGCCTAGAAAATCTTACGTGTCATTTATTTCTATCCCACCATCTTTAAAGATTGTGTGGAAAATGTTGAACATTGTCATCCTTGTTAGCTTTACACCCGAAAGATGTGTCTGCATCCTGCTCCGTTGTATCCCATCATCGTGGTAGGGCCCTTCACTAAGTAGAGGGTAGATTTCATGACTTAGTAACCCAGTATCTATTGGGGGACATAAGTACATCATTGTCATTGTTGACTACTTCACCAAGTGGGTAGAGGCAATTCCTACCTTTAAATTTGATGGTGAGACTAAAGCCTATTTCATATTCAATCAAAGTATAGCTAGATTCGGTATCCCGAAGCACATTTTCACAAACCATGGCAATCACTTCCAGAATAAGATGATGACCATATTGACTATTTTCTTAGTTTTAAACAAGATCACTCATCCTCTTTTTGCCCTCAAGCGAATGGACAAGTAGAAGACATGAATAAAACTCTGAAAACCATTCTAAAGAGGACCATTCATGCAATAATATCAAATTGGGAAACCATGATGTATCTGACACTTTGGGAATATTCAACCACCATCAAGACTACCACAGGGTTCTCACCCTTCCAACTCATTCACGAGGTGGAATTAGTTATGCCAATAGAATGCAAAATATCGTCATTAAAAATCACAATACGTTTGCTACCTCATACTTCTCACCTAGAGGAGTTGTTTTTGCATCTTGAACACCTAGATGAATAATGCAGAGATGTGCTTACAACAAATGTGACACACAAGAAACGGGTCAAAAACTAGTATGACAAGTCTATTAAACCTAGGGTGTTCTATGAAGGAGAATTTGTTTTGGTTTATGACTATGATAAAGAACCCTTCGGGGAAGGAAAATTCAAATCAATGTGGTTAGGTCCATATATTGCGTCCAAAGTCTTAAAGAAGGGAGTGTATGAATTGATATATTACGATGATAATAATATGCTTGATCCTCGAAATGGGTTCTACCTGAAAATGTATTATGCTTAGGCTATGTGATTTTTCTTGTATATATCTCTATAACATAGTAAATGGTTATAATTTGTCAGTGTTTCTTATGTAAATTTTTTGTTGTTTCAGATGTCCATGGAGAGATTCATAGGATTCGTTGATGGCACAAGCCATCACACTTGCAACCTTACTTCAATCACTTGGGTCATCTATACAACCACGGGAAAAATAGTTACCTCAGGAGGTGCTTATTTAAACCCCTGTTGGAATAATCAAAACACATCCCAAGACTTAGGATAAAATAATTAATCCTTTTGATTAATTCTTAGGTCCTACACTATACACTATCTAGTTTACATACAATTCCATTTTTCAGGTCAAACTTGCCAAAAATGCCTCATGGAGTGAGTTAGGAAGATCCTGTATAAGATTCATCCAACCCATAGACTTCCAAAAATAGAAACTACACATTACTTCCTTATCCAGAGTTTCCATCTTTTTCTACAATTTTAAGGAAAAAGTTAAAGCTAGTTTTAAAAGAATGATAAAGTCAACTTTCCATAACTTATGAGTTGTACACACTCATTCATCAAATTCGTGAGCATCTTAACTAATTTGGAAAGTGATTTATGCACCTATGGGGGATCTTGACTAGTTTAGTAAGCCTGCTTTTGTAATGATTCGAATAGAAACCTAATTCTTTCAAATCCTTGGAGTATCTATTGTATGAGAATCCTACATATATTTAATGATGGCTGGTATAGATTAATATCATAACAATTTTTGGATTATCACATATTCAGTCTCGTTCTTGAGTGTTTCTTGCATATTTTCAAGTTATTTTGTGAGTTCAATTGTTCTAAGATTGGGAGAAATTTCCACATCCCCACCACTAATAATCTAGTTGAGTACAATGTTGTTATTGAGATACTAAGGGACGCTACTTTACATGGTATTACATGTATTGAGGTTATAATTGATTCCTAGTTAGTAGTCTCTCAACTTAACGATGATTATCATGTGAGACATCCTACTTTACTACATCAGTTCTTACAAATTAGATTATTTGAGAGACATTTTGATCATATTATATACAAACACATTCCAAGAAATCAAAATATAGTAACTGACTCATATGCAAATTATATCCTTGATTGGCATTTGTCACACACGTTGTAAAAAATACACAGAAATACAGATAAAAACACATGTAAATAAGTTGTCATATGTGTGTGTGTGTGTAAAAAGGTCCATAATATCGATTCCTGGTCTGAAGATCCAGTCATAAACACATCAAAATAAAAAACTAGGATCATAATCCCCCATGATGCTAAAAAACTAAGGAGGCTCTACAGCCTCAACTACCTCCACTATAACCTCTTGGTAATAGAGGATGGTCCTAGACACCTTCTGAAGAAGGCGTAACCATGAAGGGGGCGTTCCCACTACATTCTCCTACATGTCAATAGGAATCCTCTCCATTCTTGGAGTAGGAATTTCATGGGTAAGACGAGCTAGCTTTCCCTCCACAACTTGAAGCATGGAATCAACACCACCTCACTCAACTAGTCTCACGTAGGTCCTAGGATGGGCATCCAACCGAACAGGTCCAATGTATGCATCATAGAAATTTTTTGAATTAGACTCATAAAAAATACATATGTATATACATTTATTCATAAAAAACTAAAATTTGAAAAAGAAAATGCTTACCCATCTCTCCCCATGTCTCTCCGGGAGGTAACACAAGCTCAATATCACCATGGAGGTCCGAACTGAAATACAGGAACTAATCAAAGGCTGTCACCTATTGAATCCACTGGCAAGTAGAAATCATCATCATATGCTCCTAGGTTCTCACCACCACCCTGGCGAATAAATACATCTCCCCACCATGTGAGCCTAGGCACATGTGGATGTGGATGAGGGAGTGTTACCCTAGGGCTCAGTACCGGTACACGCTCAAAGAAGTAATCTACTAGATGCTGAGGTATCCACAATTCTCCTTCTTTCCAAACTTTCAATATGAAAGTTGTTTCTTAATGTTTATAACAATCCTGGAACACCAGTCGAATACCACATTCCTCAAGCACTCCACCCAGAAATGAATATGGTTACGAGTAGTCAAGTGCAAAGAGGAAACAATCACAACTTGTGTAATGGTTCTCACAATCACCTTATGTTGGAATCTTGATATTTGTCCAATAGGAACTTGTGTACCTATATTTTGTGATCTGGGCACACAATACATGTTCACGTAATCCTGAACACTAAGTGGGTCACTCCCACGACCAGAACCACTCAGATTCATCGGCAGTACTCTATATGATAAACCCATGATGAAGTAAATGTCTTCAACAATAATGTCCAATGTTTCACCATGAAGGTCAGACATGCCCTGATCATGATCCCAATATCTTACCAAAGTTTCTAGTAACCTGATTTGTGCACGCATGTTTGACATGTGAAATAATTTTAACAATCCACATCATCGAAGGGCATTTAAAATTAATGGATCACACAAATATTCCTGATCAAGGTCCTTGTGCTCGCGTTCGCACCACTCAAGAACCGTTTTTGTTGCAAACAACATGGATTTTGTTTATTTTCTTGCCTTAAACACCACCTGTAGTATACGCAAGTGCACCGTTATACACATGGCGTATCATAAATGGGTACCCAATTTCCAACCTGCATATTTTTGTCAAATACATGAGTTTTCAAAGGGATACCCGCATATTTCATGTGGTGCCCTTTTAAACTCACTAAAGCACCAAAATTTGCACAAAAACTTCAAATAAAAGGAATGAAATGAAAGGCACGAGAGAGAGAAATTACCTGCAACTTGCGGATTTTGATTTCATCCACTGGATTGTCTGTACGAAGAATTTAAATATCAAGGGTAAATTGGCACTATTCTAAGGTAAAATTCAAAATGAAATAATTTTTTAATCCAAACGCACGATTTATGGTAAAAATTTCTAATTTTTACCCACTTTTATATAGTTTTGGTTATTTTCTAAAATATTATGACTAATCAATGTAATTTTTACCTAGAATTTTTAGGCCATCGATAAAATTGGACATGATTCCTCAGCATATAGGGTAGGATTCAGTCACACTGCATCTTGCACTTATACCTTATCCCGCTTTGAACCATAAGACTCCGTTTTTTCCATGGACTATGATTTGTAGCCTTCTTTTATCTTTCAAACATCGTTGTTCTTCCATGTATTCGAGCTTAGGCTACCCTAGTTAGAATCCTTTTTTCCATTTTTGGTACCCAAGTTGCACGTTGCTAGGTACTGGGAGCCTTTTTAGTTGTATTACATGAAAAAAATTAACCGCATACTCTATCTTTTATTATAAGGCTCCTGTCATATGGAGTTATCTTTCATCCCTAGTCTGACACCTTAAACATGACTAGATATCTGAGTTTTCTTGTTCTTTCAGACTCGTTAAAGGAAGTGAAATATCATCCACATCGGTATAAGTTTAACCCTTTTACGGACCATGTGGATTACTTACGAAAAAGGAATACAGGCTAGTTCACTGTGACTAGAAGAGTATTTCCAGGTATAGGTTTATCTGTTTTTTAGCATTGGAGGACTAAATTTATGAAAAAGGAACTTGTTTAATCTCACTTTCTCTTTTTCATGCTCTGGTTTAAACTATGAAAAATATTCCAAGCGTTCTTTATGTCATTGTCATGCTCGTTAAACTTAGTACAGAGCATCGAGTTTACTATTGGCTGCCGCACACTCGTAAATAAATGGAACATCCTAAGTGACATTTCCTTCCTTCACATTCATTAAACTAATGCTATATGCTTGCTTTTAAAGGAGCATTAGTTTAGTGATAGTTTACCCCTTTTTTGAACCTTGCTGACTAAATACGAAAAAGGTATACCTTAGTTCCTCAAAATCCAAGAGAGTTCTCCTCTATATTGTTTTATACTTTTTCAGACTCAGGAGACTAACTTTATGAAAAAGCACCCCCCTAGGGTCTTCTTTGGAGTTTTCAAAGTCTCAAATTATGAAAACACCAGCGAGCATCCACTAATTTGGGCTCGTAAAATCCACGAATCAATGATTTATCAAGCAATATTGTATCTCTTCTTCAAGCTTGCTCAAAACTGAAGAAGGCCTTGAGTTTGCTTTCTTGGACTCGTTGAACCTTAACAAGAAAGGAAGGAAGGAAATAGTCTCTTTATATTGTAATCTAGTTGGAATGAATTTCACAATTATCCTTGAACAAAGAACTATTTTGAGTCTCCCGATACTCATGTCTCAGTTTTGAACTTTCCATTTTTCAACTAGCACTTCGAGTCACTACTACTCCATTTCTGACTTGTCCTAAGTACATGGGGAATATTTCAATGTATCCTACATTGAAGATGATTCCAATTGTCTCTCTTGTATTTAAATTTTCCTTGAGTCATCTCTGTGTCATGCTCATTGTTCAAGGATCCTCAACCTTTGTCTTTTTACCTCGATCCTTTTCATGATAATCTCTGAGTTTGATCTATGTTTATCTTCCCTTATCTAGTCTACCAGTTTGCTCATGTGACTTGTTGAAGGATTCATCCATTCCTTCCTCTTCACAAATGGTTTCCTATAAACACCTACTAATGATAAAGACTTAGAGTTTTGGGAAAGTACCTCATGACCCACTTTCCATCTTGGTGGTCTCCTTTGCATTGGTTTTTGGTACAACTCTTTAACCAATATTACGACAGTATTCTCCATGTTCAACTTCAACTATTGTATTCACATGGTATAATTTGTACTTGATTCTATGGATTTGGATGAAGACTTTGGATTTACAGCCTATAAAACCTAATTCGTGTAAGTTCGTGCCATGCATAATGACACACCTCCGTCTATTAAAGATCTGTTATTGTACTCATGTGGCTATGATCCACTTTGTAAATCATGTGTGGCCTTGTAGCCCATATGATATGATGTATATGTATCTTGTAAAGGAGATAGTGTTCCACATTATTGAACATGGCATCCTCGATGATGATTTTTTAAAATGACCCATATTTGTCTGTTTCAGGTACTTCTTTGCGGCCTGGATTCTGATTCCTATGTACTAAAGATTGTATTGTATTTAATCCATCCTTACCCTTTGAACTCATACATTAGGGGGCATATGTTATACCTCGAAATGGAACTTATCCGTCATAGTAATGACACCAACTGTGTCGTCACAAAAAAGGACATAATGGATAGAAGTAGCCTTAACTCTATAAGAGGCTTGGACCTTCTACTTCTATCCATTATGTCCTTTTTTGTGACAACACAGTTGGTGTCATTACTATGACAGATAGAATCCATTTCGAGGTATAACATATTCCCCCTAATGCATGAGGTCGGAGGGTAAGGATGGATGAAATACATTACAATCTTTAGTTCATTGTGGTGTTTTCGTGAAGGCCTCTTAAAAAAGGACATATGGTTGAATTCTATGCTTGGATATGCTCCTATTTGCATATCCGATATTTTATAATGTAACCTGAATTAAAATTTGATTGATTGACGTTGGAGGGAGGCATCCATGCAATCTAAAATATATTATTAAAAAATGGTTGTAGGGTACAACCATTGTGAAGTGATTTTGTGGGATGTGATTGCAGCTTGTGCCTTTTGTTCTTCTTTGGTTGTGGTGTGGCTATAGTTTACAACCTAGATATGTTTCTTGATGTGTGTTTTCCTTATTGTTTATCTTCACTGAAATCACACACCAAACAATTAACGACACAAATAAACCTGCAAACAATTAATGACACAATACTTGACAATTATAAACTTTTCAATAATCATTACAAAGTATAAGAATTTAATGTAGGACCTTAATCACACTATGATGATAGATTCATTATTCATGCACTGAATGCAATTATGAACTTAAATTTAATGTTGATAGAGTTTATTAAGTGTCGATATTATTCAACTAAGGGAGACAAATTATTTAATTAAGTAACACAACCTTAGTAATGTTAATTAAAGTTAGAACTGTAATTAATCATTTAATGGCTAGTTGTACTAACCTTATTCCGTTGTTCTTAAACCAAAGTTTATAACCTTTTTCCTTGTCATAAGGGTCAAGGAAATTACATTCTAACATATGGAGAAGATCCATATCATCATTTTATTGACATTGGATTAAGTATGGGTTGTGAGTATATATTGGGGTATAAAGTGTTGACTGATTTTTTTTAAGTAGCTATGTTGTTTTTCATTTCTTATTTTATAATTAATGGAAGAACAAGAAAAGTGTAATCTATCATTTGTCGTGGTGTATTAAACTCACAAGAACTAAGTATGGATTGGAGAAAACATAGGATTTATTAACATGCAACATGAGGAATCATTTTAAAAAAATGTGTGAAATTTATGATTCACTCATCGCACTAGTACATCACTTTTTCACTTACATACAGTCATGTATATTATAGTATCTATAAATATAGATATACTCATTATATTTTATTTTTATGCATGTATATATTGAACATGAAAATGTGGAACAAAATGGAGTCATTCAACAAACATTTCAAATAACTAAAAAACAATATCCCCTGAAGGAGATGAAGAAATGAGGCATGGAAGCAGCTTGAGCGACTACAGCAGCTAGAGCGATGAATGATGATCAATACATTTGAATCTTGTTACTGCAAGTTGTATTTTTTGGAATTTTTATATGTGAAAACAAACATTTTGTTCAATGTTGATATATCATCCCAATTGGACGAGGATAAGTTTTAGTAATTGTAACAATGTCAAATGACATTTTGACTATGGAGGTCCTTTATGTTGTTGTTACACCAAAAATATTGCCATCACTAGATGTATACTTTCCTAAATCCTTGGAATTGTTTGTGCCAAAATATTTGAGAAGAGGATTTTACTTTTGGAAATCCATTTCTATTAACCCCGTTGGACCCTACCTTCTAAAAATAGGTGTTAGACATGGACAATGCAGGTTTCACATGTACAATAGGTGTCGGTGACACTACTCTAATTTGTGTTGAGAGTGTCGCCTCTTCCTGACGTTGGTTTCATGTATACAAAGTGCACCAGGGATCATTGAAAAGGAAAAAAAGAAGGATCAAGAGCCTTTTAGAAGAAATATGTCGTGGAGGCTTATCCCAACAAACAAGAATAGGTGGCATATGAACCCCTAACCTCTAGGAATGATCCCTTAACCTTTTACAACTAATGGCCAACTCTCGTCATCCCTTTTGGCCTATAAATACAAGCTGACCCTCATGGTTGAAGGAGGACTAAGAAAGAACCCATATGTTGTTGAAATATTTCTAGAATTGAGAGGCAAAGGTTGAGATTTTGAGGCAAAAGGCTAGTAGGAAGAAACACAACACCAAATCGTCATGGTTGTAATTTCTCCCTTCTTATTGTGAATAATCTTATGATATATTTTTCCATAAATGATGCATAATTTCATTTATTGTAATCATCCTTGGTCAATTTCTTACATTTATTAGATTATCTTGTAGTCTCTATTTCATTTCTTGTTTCCTTTGAACATTTTGCAGGTTATCTATGCATAAGTAGGATTTCAAAAGCTCGAAGCAAAATGAGGACAATCTTTGGAAATAGGTATAGATTTTTTTGCATTCAAGCAATTTAATAAATCTAGGAAAATGTTTTCAATCTGTTCTATTTTGTTCTAGATCTACACCATTTAAACTAGGGAAACAATTTTTGTCTGCATTGATTGATTTTTTTCTGTTAAAATTTTTCCCATATTTTGGATTTTTATTCGCATATAATAAAATGACTTTCTTCTTTTACTACATTCTAAAATTTCTCAAAGTGTTGTATTTAATAAATATTTGAATGATTTACATTGTGAAAATAAACAAAATTGTAATCAACATGCTTACTGAAAAAACAATAATTAAAATATAAAAATTCATATTATTAAATATAATTTGTTTTTCTTATAATCAATTCAAATGATAAATATATGAATGATTTACATGGTTACAATGAACAATAGTGTAACCATCTCGTAGAAATGTTTGATTTTTGAATGAAAAATTGAAAAATTATAAAATTTGAAAAAGAATAAACTATATTTGCAAATTTGTAATATGGAAAAAATCACCACTAAACCGTACTGTTATAGCATGTTTTTCCTAATTTTAGCCATCTGTTCTCTTTTACATAACATAATCCCTAGTTCTTTTCACTTAACTGACGCACTTGTGTTATTTACCAATCATATGCAAAGTTTCTTTTTACAAATAATTAGCGTCACTGCTTTTAAACAAACTATATGCATCGGTGTGTACACAATGCATATTACCCACTTATGCATTTTGGGGATGATATACACATTGGTTATCTTAATGCAACAATATATATTACAACATCAACACTGGTGTGTTTATATATTGTAAAGCATTGATTCTTTTTAAATAATTCATGGGGCACTAGTGTGTTTATATATTGACAAGCATCTATTCTTCTAGATAACTCGTGGGGCATCAGTGCTGATATAAATGTTTCATGCACCAGTGCTTATATAAGAAAATTCATGTTATATGCACTAGTGCATATTTGAGTGTTATACACATACAAGCATGTGTGTGTATTATTTATATGATATGCATCTATGCAAATTATCATATTTTGTGCACTGAAGAAAAAAACTCAGTTTTAACCTATGACCACCTAGAATCTTCTAGTTAGAGTGAATATATTCTATAAACTCTACCAAAACCTCCATTACCAAAAATAGAGGTCGAAGAAAAAAAATTGACATTTTTTTTCAATCTTGTATCGCTAAAAGCCTCTTCTATAAGCTCCTTTACTAGGTTTTTTCCTTGTAGTGAAATTGGAATTGGACCCTCATTTTCATCTACTTTTCAAATTGTGATCCCCAATCCATTGATCAGCCTAATTTCAAAATTGGTCCCCTTTTCACCCACTTTGAATGTGTTTCTTCACCTTTCTAATGGTCCCCTTTTAGTCAATTTGAAATATGTCTCTTCCCCTTTCACCCATTCCAAATTTGTTTCTTTCCCTTTTGAATTTGATCTGGATATATAAACTGACCCCAATTTTGCAGTGAAGGCCCTTACAAGATTTCCAATAGTAAATTGTACCAAATAAATAATATTTGTTAAGAAAGTAGTTATTCCTCCTCTTCAACTCATATGTTTATCCATTTTCTCTAAGTTATTTTCCAATAAAAATTAAATAATCGTGCCAATGTCTCAAAATTAAATCATTACTATACACAAAACTTGTTAAATCCCCCTTATTGGCTAGTTTCTGTATTAACTCTAAAATAAAACTAACATCCTTTTATTTTATTGTAAATAAATAAAAGAGATTAACTCTATACAGCCCCCATCTCTATTATAAATCCAAAAAAAATCCATTTATTAGAATAGGTTGTTCTTGAGTGATAGACAAGAAATCTTGCCTTAGGAATCATCAAGGATACCATTCCTAGCCCTATAATTGGATCGAATACCTAGAGTGGTGTAGGAAGGTGCATCTTACAAATTTTACCCTAGATGTTAACCCCTTTATGATAGAGGGAATAAGTTGGTAAAAAAACACATGAATTGGTGTAGTTTTTGGAAAGAAAGTTATCCTTGCGATATAACGACAAATATATTCTCCACTAATAATATATTTTTGGGTTTTAATCTAGTTGAAAAGGTACCTAGTATCATGCATTATTGAATATTTGTAGATTGTTGGAAAGTGACTAGAATATCCACTAGGGAATAAATCCCCATTTCCATCATTACTAATGATTTGTTGATTGTCGTGAGCAAGTAGTGGCTCTCAAGGAAAAAGTAGGTCACCTAATGACTCCACATCCATGTCACAACATTGGACCAAGATTATATCAATGCAAATATGTTCAACAATTGTCTCTTTATTGATATTGTCTATTCAAGTTGGTTTTCTCATCTTTTCTTGTATGTTTTGTTGAATCTCATCCTGAAATCCCATAGGGGGTTCACCTTGTTGACCAATATCTTATCACATTAATTCGTAAAGGGAGGTTTTAAAATTATGAAAAATAAGGTCAATATATTGTAGGTATTGGGGGGGGTGGGGAGTAGAGTATGGGGGATTATAGGTATTTGGGGGGTTATAAAAAGGGGTATCTAGTAGAAATAGTGAATATATCATAAAAATAGGGTTTCTTTAATTGGAAATATGTATTGGGAGGGGGGATCAAAAAAATTATGTTGGTATGTGTTTATCAATATCTAGTGAAATTAAGGGTATTATTTATTATCACATGAACAAAGGAAATATGGCATAGTTTCATTGAGTGAATACCCCATGGAAAATCCTCTCTACTTCATTGATTAAAGATCTTGGAAAATACTCTTCTTACAACTGCATTTTTACTTATATATGAATTATGTTAATCTTTATTAAGAAAGGAAGCTATTTATTTACTTAGTGACTCTAATCCCATGTGCTACAAACACCTCGAATGTTGAAGACCATTGTTTATCATTTTAATTATGTCATCATAGCCAAAAATAAGCCTAGAAATGTCCATAATCCTTGTCTTAGATACAAGATATAAACCCCTGATATTGCCTATAATCCTTCAAACTTAGCTTAATCGATATATAAAAAATATTCTAAAGTTTAATGGAAATGACAGTAGATATAGTATTGAAGATATCAAAACATTCAACATTTCATTGACAACCTCCTTGTTGATCATGAAGATGGTTTCATATATCTCTTTGAGCATTCCTTGGAAACGAATGTTAGATCTTGGTCCATGCATTTGACAACAAAGTCCATCTCCACTTGGAAGGAATAGCATGCTCATTTCCTACATAAATGGGGAAAGAGAAAGGATCATTTCCATCTCTTACACTAATACATTTGGTGTTGAGAATCGATTTTAGAACTAATGTCTAATAAAAAAATCCTTTGTAATGTCAAAAATGTAATACACCAAACAACTGTTTAATTATTTATTTCTTTGAATATTTTTATTTATTTTTCTTTGTAATGTCAAAAATGTAATACACCAAACAACTGTTTAATTATTTATTTCTTTGAATATTTTTATTTATTTTTATTTTGACAATAAAGTCAAAATGAATGTAATGGATTATTATTATTGAATAAATAAAATACTGAGAGGAATCAGAACTGAAGTAGCCATTAAAAGAGTGTTTGTTGAACCACAATGGGAAATGACAAATGGAAGAAACTGCTGAGTAAGAACTCAAGTGATACACGAGGCATCTTCCCCAAAATCAGGTCAAGACTCCTTGTGGAGCCCTAAAGAGCAGGAGGATCAGAAATGACCAAGTCCTAGGAAAAACACTATAAAATTGTATTTCCATTGAATAAGTAGGAGGATGGCGATGGATGAGGAAATAATTTATTGATGCAAAGAGATGGCACATTGATTGGAATTTTTCCTTGTGGTTCAACAAATAGGCTCGAGGGTTCTAGAGAAAGTAAGTTTTGTCTTCTCTAGGAGTTGGTTGGGAAGAACGATAGTTTCAGTTCTATTTTCCCTACAGTGGTTGTAGGTTCCTCACTAAATTTATTGACTTATTTAGTAATAATATTTACAGTCTGAAAGTAGATTTGATTTTAAGTGCATTATAAACTAGTAATTTTACCATGTATCAATTAGTATTCTTCTTATCTCTTTTAATCATAAGTTCTTATTTTATAAGTTGTTATTAATTAATTGCTTATGTACAAATGTAGAATCGCAGAACATTTCCTATGTAAAAATTTTAATGGTAAACCAATCTTCTCTAGGATATTTCCCTTTGTTAAGACACGTAAACTTTAAATCAAACCTTACATTGTATAAATATTCGACTTTATAGGAAGAGCCGATAGGATTTATACTATCAAAAATATTTTTCTTACAAACTAATACAAGATTAATTGTTGTATCCTAAAGCCGAGATACTCTACACAAATATATTTTCTTGTTGTATCCTAGAGTCAAGATACTCTACACAAATATATCTTCTTAGTTGTAAAATACAAATCTAGACAACTTTACAAGTCTCTATTCAAGTATGCTTATATCAAATATGTTCATATTTCAAGATAATAACAGTTCTAAGTAAAATAAACCAAACGCATTCCTCTATGAGCTGAAGGCCTTCTACACAGAGTTCACCACCGTTTTAAATTTAATATACATACATTGTTACTAAATAATTTATTAAAACGGAACCAAGAGATCAAGTCCGATCAAACAGTTAATTAAAAATCAAACTAAAGCATCTAGTTCACAAATCTAAGTTCCCTAAACATAGCAATAATGAAATCGAGCCAAGATCCAAGAATTATAACCATGGAGTTAAGATTATCCACCAAATCAGATTCATATCTGAATCTTTATACACAATTAAATAAAAAACAGTAAAATCCATGAGGATTGGTTACTAATCATCCAAATCATTCTACGACCAATTTACCAAATTATTTTGGAATCAAATCAAACTACATACCCGACCAAATACTACAACTTTCAACTTACCTTAAACGTTAGAGGTCATGAAGGCCTCTCCTTTCCCATTACACTGAATACAGAGTAACCATGGGTTTTATCAACCCGCATATAAATCAAATGGAGGCATACCTCAGAGTTGTTGCATCGATCCTGTGCACAATGAGGACAACCACGCCATGGTTTACATGCACAAAAATCACTGACGTTAGTGGTGCGTTAGTGCATAATACAGTTAGTTTTTTTATAAACTTTTTAATGAATAGAGTCAAATTTGGGGATTCTTACCTCAGGACTAATAAGGAAAACACCTGAGAGGATTTAACCTTATTGTCACCCTTGTGTGGCCCACATGCTAAGTCTTCATTTATATGCATGAGAAGGAAGAAACCCATTACATAAAAACTTCACTGAACTATAAACAAAATGTAAACCTTAAAATGTGTTAATTTACCTTGAAGGATGACTTGGGTCATCGAAGCAATGTCAGTCGTATCCCCAAGATCATAGGTACCCATTCGTGTCCACCCTAGCTTCACCTATCAAAACATAGTCATGATATTAGAACCTCTCTTAAAATCTGAAAACAAAATCATTTTTTTAAATAAACTAGTGCTTAGGGTCAAATAATTTTACCTTCATTACATATGCAGAGGGATAGCAGTTTGCTCCTCCTAGTTACCCTCTCTTCCTCTTCCCTGTGCAAGCAAAAATTAAACTGAGTTAGATTCATCGAAAACTACAAAAAATCATTAACAAAGTAAGTTTTAAAAATTGAGATTATAATTGTTTACCTATTATAAACCCTTGCAAGATTGGGAAGACTCTGTCAGATTTCAAAGGAAAGCACCCACGTTTTCCATTTAACCACAGAAAGAACATAAAGGATGCTCGAGACTGAGAAAAGGATAAATGGCATTCATACATCCATTAATCACTAACAGAAAACCTTCACGCAACCCAAAACTCACAGAGTGAAATCAAGCAAATTGTTGCATACCCCGATGGTCAAGCATGGTTGCAACACAACCCATGGAGCAGTTGAGAAAACCTCCATAAAACCATTAACAATTAACCAGATTGAAACCCTCAAGACCAAATTAATGTGATGTAAAAACCCTACTAAACATTTTCAATGACAAGAACCAAATCAAGGACAGATGGAGGGACAAGATCAGTCCTTTCCATTTAGAGTACGTTGGTCAGTTAATGTGCTTGGATCTGTTGTCAAATTGTAGCCAAGGTTTATGAGAATGACTTAAATCATAGCATTAAAACCTCCTTAAAAATCCTTCATGATCACAATTGGCATCCACCTTGTGCCTCCCGAGGTCGTAATCCAAACCATGGCTTAAACCTTATAACATGATCACCATAAAAATTTCCTTCATCACTTACAAAACTATAGGGGATTTAAATAAATATATATATCAACATATTCCAAAGTCGTATGTAAGGGAAGTTTTTCACATAGGCTCGAAACACATAACCAATCTATATATATATAACAAGTGTAGTTTAGGACTAGGTCCAATAGTCTAGGCTTATTTCCTAGATAAGAAAACCATTATCATAATAACTTTAAACCTTAACATCACCTTGGAAAGGTTGCAACCAATTTGTCATTATAAATGAAGTCAAATCCGAGCAGGTTACAAGCCCTGTCGTCAAACCATTAAAGAATATAGTTAATATTATTCATGCAAATGAGTAAAAAGTAGGTTACGACAAATAAGAACATGCTCTGAAAAATAAAGAACATGTTGCAACAAGTAAGAATAGTATAACTATAAACCAAATTTTTTTATTATTATTATTAAACTTATGGGTATACCATAGAATGGTATCAGAGGATGGTTACAACACTTGTCATGAAAATCCCAACACTCAAACTGATATAAAAACAAAAAATAACTTTATTGTTATGGTTTGACTCTCTTCGCAAATGGGAAGAGAAGAATAACCTTGTTTTACAATAATTATGGAAGAAGTGGGAATGTCTGCTGAAGGAGAATCGCATACTAAAGATCCAAAAAACAATGAAGAAGGTAACATCATAGATGGTGAAATATGGGTAAATATGAATGAAAGTAGGAATGGTAACCCATATGAACTCCTACAAACAGTAAAATATTTAAGGGCAGAAGTAAAATGAATTGAGGATAGTGAATGCATTTTAAAGGCATATGAAGAATTAAATAATGTTCTGTTGACTAAACTGCATATTAATGAAGAAGAAAAAAATAAAGAACCCGAATTAAATATGGAAAGAACTACACCTTATAAACGTAAGGTAAGAAAACTATAATTTTCTATTCATGAGACTGAATCTTTAAGTGAAGAATTGGCTAAAAATACAACGATTCTAGTGAAAGTAGTGATAGCAACCACAAGAAAAAGAAATAGAAATCATATGAAGAAATTTTCATGAATTTAAAAAGATAAACCTCCTATGTTCAATGTATAAATCGAAAAAGTAGAAGAAGCAAAAGCTTGGATACATGGGATGAAAAATACTTCCAGATGTATAACTATTCTGAAGAACTAAAAGAAAAAATGGAAATTTATAACTTGACAGGAAAAAATGATATCCGGTGGCAAGACATAAAGAAAGTAAAAGGCATTAAAGAAAGTTATGTAAATTGGAAAAATTTTAAAAAATAGTTTAAAAGAAAAAAATTATTAGAACAATAATGCAAAGAGAAAGCCAAGGAATTCTATGAATTAGGATTAAGCGCAACGACTATGAAAGAACTTCGCAGAAAATTTTAAGTTTATTACGTTAGGTACCTTATATTATTGATGAAAAAACAAAAAAATAGTGTTTCCTTAGTTTTTTACCTGTTATGTTTAAAGAAAGAATCGAATATGATAATCTGAAAACTCTGGAAGAGGCAATGAGAAAAGAAAATTTCTGCTATGATCAAAAAAAAAATGAGAGAACGTACCTAATTGGAAAAATAAAAGACATGACAATTTTGAACAAAACAAGAAAGGTACTAAGTTTTATAAGAACTCTGGGAATAACTATCTGCGATACCAAGGGAATAATTTTAAAAATTATAAACAACAGAATCTTGAAACAATAAAGAAAGAGAAACACCCATTTCCTTTAATAAAAATATTTCACAAAGGGAACCATTAATACGTTGGGAATGTGGTGAACCACATTACTTTAAGGATTGCCCCACTGAGAAGGAAAAGTATTAAAAATGTCCATTCATTTCAAGAAGCTACTGAAGTGGGGGATATAGCAAGAAGCATGCCCAGAATCAATGCAGCATTGGAGAACAAGAAAGCAGATCATCCAACATCTATGGCCGAAATCGAAGGTATGTTAGAAGAAAAAACCCATTAATATATTGATTGATCCAGGTGCAATTTTAAGTTATGTATTTCCAAGAATTATAGAACTATACAAGTTACATCAAGATAAGTTTGAAAAATATTGGTTAGTTCAACTTGCTACAGGCACAAAGCGAAAGGTCACTAGCTTCATGAAAAAGTGCGATTTTATTATGAATGGCTTAAAAACACAAGTTGATTTAAATAGTTTACCTCTAGGATCTTATGATTTGTTGATACGAATGGATTGATTAGAGAAACATAGAGTTAGTCTAAACTTCTATGATAAAACATTCTCATGCTTGGATGATAAAGGTAATACAATTGTTGTAAAAGGAATTCCCAGGAAAGTTACCATAAGAGAAATCTTATCCTTACAAATGAAAAGGTATGTTTGTAAAGGATCCAATTTTTTCGCAGTTTACATAATGGATGACAAAGAGAAATATAATCAACTTAAAATAGAAGATATATCAATTTTAAAGGACTTTAAAGATATATTCCTAGAAGAGATTCTTGGACTGCCTCTGAAAACAGATATAGATTGTACAATCGATTTGGTACCAGGGGAAGTACCAGCATCAAAGGCTCTGTATCAGATGAATATAGTAGATCTTACTGAATTAAAAACAAAAATACAAGAATCAATTGATAAAAAATACATTCGGCCTAGTGTTTCCTCTTAGGGAGCGTCGATTTTATTTGGAAAGAAAAAAGATGGCACTCTAAGATTGTGTATAGATTATAGACAGTTAAACAAAATGACAATTAAAAATCGATATCCTTTACCTCGTATTGACAACCGATTCGATCAGTTTTGAGGGGAAACAATATTTTCAAAAATAGACTTAATATCTGGATACCATCAAGTACGGATCAAGGATGAGGACATCTTTAATACTGTTTTTAGAACCAAATATGGTCATTATGAGTTTGTCGTAAGGCCCTTTGGGTTAACAAATAGCCTGATGAATTTTATGTGTTTAATGAATAGTATACAAAGTAAGTACTTAGATAAATTTGTAGTCATATTTATCGACGACATATTAATCTATTCCAAAAATAAACAAGAGCACGAAGAACACTTAAAAATAATCTTACAAGTGTAAAGGGAACAAAAATTATTTGATAATTTTAGCAAGTGTGACTTTTTCAAGACAGAATTCAATATCTAGGACATGTGGTTCCTGAGGATGGGATATTTGTAGATCTTGGTAAAATTAAAGTTATCACTAAATGCCATGTTCCAAATATGTTAATCAATATAAGATCATTTATAGGGATTACTAGCTACTACCATAAATCCATTGAAGGATTTTCTAAGATAGCATACCCTATAACTTCATTACAAAATAAAGGTAAGAAATTTGATTGGAACAAAAAATGTACAGAGAGTTTTAATAAATTAAAACACTTGTTAACATCAACCCCTATTTTAAAAATTCTCGATCCATTTAAATATTTTGTTCTATGCATAGATGCATGCAAAGAAGGTCTAGGTGGAGTACTAATTCAAGAAAACTATGTCATAGCGTATGAGTCTAGGAAGCTAAAGGAACATGAGAAGAATTATGCGACTCATGATCTATAATTAGTTGCTATCATTCATGTGCTCAAAAAGTGGCGACACTATCTCATTGGAAGGAGATTCTTATTAATGTCTGATAATATAAGTTTAAAATACTTATTTGATTAACAAAATATTAACGATAGACAAGCTAGGTGGTTATCATTTCTAAGCAAATATGATTTTGAAATAAAACATATAAAAGGAAAAGAAAATAAAGTTGAAAACGTCTTAAGTCATCATGCAAATTTGTTGTATGCAAGCAGTAAGTATGAATCGGATTTAGAAGATAAAATTGTAAATGCAAAAAAAATTGACAAAGAGTATAAAAAACTAAAAGAAAAGACCGTAGAAAATGAAGTGAATCAAGTAAAAATGGATTTTTTGTCTAAATAGAATGGAGGTTATTATTACACAAAAGAAGATTATATAAACCTAATTCATAGGATATTAAATTAATGGCATCTAGTGGAGAATCTGCGGTGAGAAAAGTTAATGTCGACGTTTCGATCCAGGCATGGCTCATCTTCAGGACATAGCGATGCTTGAAGATGAGCCACGCCTGGCTCGAAACGTCGACATTAACTTTTCTCACCGTAGATTCTCCACTAGATGCCATGAATCTTTACTGTAGAATCCCAGCAAACATTATTATGAACGAATTACATAAAAAACCTTATTCAAGACATCTTGGATATTAGAAAATGATTACCATAACAAGGAAGGATATCTTTTGGCCTAATGTGAAAAAGGAAATAGAAAAATATTTAACACGTTGAATTTAAATGTCAGCAAGTAAAGGCTGAACATAAGCATTTAGCCATATTATTGTAGCCACTACTATTCCAGAATGGAAATGGGAAATTATCAACATGGATTTCATAACTGGCTTACCTAAGAATGTTAAACAACATGACTCAATCATGATCGTAGTAGATAAACTAAGTAAATCAGCTCACTTTATTCCAGTAAAGTCTACATATAAGGTTGTTAACATTGCTGATATTTTTATGAAAGAAATTTTCAGGTTGCATGGTGTACTCAAAATAGTAATCTCGACACATGCAAAATTTACAGGAAATTTTTGGAAAGCTTTATTTAAAGGATTAGGCATGCAATTAAATTTTAGCACTTCATATCATCCTCAAAGTGATGGACAAATGGAAAGAGTAAATCATATTTCGGAATACATGATTAGAATGTACGTAATGGATAAACCGGGTAAGTGGGAGGATTATTTACATTTGGTAGAATTTGTGTATAAGAAACACTTCCAAATTTCAGCTGGATTAAGTACATTTGATATTATATATGGATGAAAGTGTAATACTCCAATTTATTGGAGTATCCCCATCAATAGATTAATGTTAGGACTTGAATTATTGAAAGATATGGAACTAACAGTGAAACAGGTACATCATAATTTCAAGGTTGCCCAAGATAGGAAAAAGAGTTATGTTGACTTAAAAAGAACTCCACGAGAGTTCCAGGTAGGAGAACATGTTTATGTAAGGTTAAAATCCAGAAAAGCTCCTTAAGGTTGGGAAAATACTCAAAATTGGTGCCCAAGTATTGTGGACCATTTGAAATTTTAGAAAAAATTGGACCAGTCGCATATCAATTAGCATTACCACCTACAATAAAAGTACATAATGTTTTTCATTTTTCAATTTTAAAGAAATACGTTCATGATGTTACTCATGTGATTGACTGGAATGTCATACAAGTGGAACTCGACAAAAAATTTCAAGTGGAACAAGAACGTATTCTTGAC
Organism: Pseudotsuga menziesii; assembly: GCA_001517045.1. Taxonomy (NCBI): domain Eukaryota; kingdom Viridiplantae; phylum Streptophyta; class Pinopsida; order Pinales; family Pinaceae; genus Pseudotsuga; species Pseudotsuga menziesii. Next base: position 23,046 of record LPNX010425365.1, read on the forward strand.
ATGAGAGAACTTTTCACTCTGGAACTGTACCATCGGACAAGTCAAGGTGCAATGGAAGCACCTTAGTCCATAAGATTCCACTAGGGAATTGGAAAGTAATATGCGGGAGGCATATCCAATTTTATTTCAAGATGAAATAATGGAAGAATAAAAGACAAATAAATAATAACACTGAGGACGATGTTATCCTTTAAGGGGAGGTGTATGTAATACACCAAACAATTGTTTAATTAGTTATTACTCTGAATATTTATTTTTTATATTTTGACAATAAATTCAAAATGAAACTAATGGATTATTATTATAGAATAAATAAAATACTGAGAGGAATCCATACTAAGTAGTTGTTAAAAGAGTGTTTGTTGACCCATAAGGAGAAATGAACAATGGAAAAAACTGTTGAGTGAGAACTCAAGTGATTGAGGAGGCATCTTCCCTAAAATCAGGTCAAGACTCCTTGTGGATCCCTAAAGAGAATGAGGCTCATAAATGACTAAGTTTTAGTCAAAATACTATAAATTAGTATGTCCATGTTCAACAAACATGTTCGAGGGTTCTGGAGCAAGTAAGTTTTGTCTATTCTAGGAGTTGGTTGGGCGGAACAACAACTTCAATTATGTTTTCTCGACAGTGTTCGCAGGTTCCTCACTAAATTTATTGATTGTTTTAGTATTGACATTTGCAGTCTAAAAGTAGATTTGAATTTTAAGTGCATTATAAACTGAGAATTTTACCATGTATCAATTAGTATTCTTCTTATCTCGTTTAATTATAAGTTATTATTTTATAAGTTGTTATTATTTAATTACTTATGTATAATGTAGAAATCACAGATCCCTTTCCTACGTAGAAATTTTAATGGTAAAGCAATATTCTCTAGGATATTTCCCTTTGTTAATCCACATCAACTTTAAATCAAACCTAATATTGTATAAATATCAAACTTAGTAGGAAGAGTTGAGAGGCTTTATACTATCGAAAATATTTTTCTTACAAACAAATCTAAGATTAATTGCTGCATCCTAGAGCCGAGAGACACTTCACAGAGATCTCTTCTTATTTCTAAAATGCAAATCTAGACAGCTTTACAAATCTCTGTTCAAGTATGCTTATACCAAATATGATCATATTTCAAGATAATAACATATCTAAGTAAAATAAACCAATCACCTTCCTCTATGAGCCGAAGGCCTTCTACACAGAGTTCACCATTGTTTTAAATTTAATATGCATACATTGTTACCAGTCTCTATTTTGGGCTTCCATACCCAGAATTGGACAGATCTAAAGATAAATAATTTATTAAAACATAACCAAGAGAAAAAGTTCAATAAAATAGTTAATTAAAAAATCTAACTAAAACCTCTAGTTCACATATATGAGTTCCCCAAACATAGCAATAATCAAATCGAGTCAAGATCCATGAATTATAACCGCGGAGTTAAGATTATCCACCAAATCGGATTCATATATGAATCCTTTATACACATTTAAATACAAAAAAGTAAAATCCACAAGTACTGGTTACTAATTGTCCAAATCATTCTACGACCAACTTACCAAATTATTTTGGAATCAAATCAAACTACAGACCCAACCAATTACTACAACTTTCAACTTATCTTAAACGTTAGAGGTTGTGAATCCATCTCCTTTCCCATTACAACTAAGACAAAGTAACCATGTGTTTTTTCAACCTGCATATAAATCAAATGGAGGCATACCTTAGAGTTGTTGTATCGATCCAGTGCATGGTGAGGAAATCCGCGCCATGGTTTACATGCACAAAAAGCGCTGATGTCGGTGCATAATACAGTCAATTGTTTTATAAAAATTTTAATGAACATAGTCAAAGTTGGGGTTTCTCACCTCAGGACTAAGAAGGACAACACCTTAGAGGATTTAACCCTGTCACCACACTTGTGTGTCCTGAATTCCAAGTATTCATTTATCTACATGCAAAGGAGGTAACCCATTACATTAAAACTTCATCGAACTATTCAAAAACTGTAAACAAACTTTAAACCTTAAAATGTGTGAAGTTACCTTGAAGGATGAATTAGGTCTTCAAGGAAATTCCAGTCGTATCCCCATCATCTTAGGTACCCATTCGTGGGAACCACACGTTCTCTTGTCAAAACAGAGTCATGATATTAGAACATCTCTTAAAATCTAAAACAAAATCAAATTTTCAAATAAAGTAGGGCTTAGGGTCAAGGAATTTTACCTTCATTACATACACATAGAGATAAGGGTTTTCTCCTCCTGTTTACCCTCTCTTCCTCTGTCTTGTGTGAGAAAAAATCAAACTGAGTTAGATTCGTTGAAAACTACAAAAACTCATTAACGAAGGAAGTTTTAAAAATTGGGATTATAATTGTTTACCTATTATAAACCCTTATGGGCTTGGGAATCCTCTACCATATTTCGAAGGCAAGGACCCACATTTTCCACTTAACCACACAAAGAGGATAGAGGATGGAAGATACTGAGTAGAGGAAAAATGGAATTCATACATCAATTAAACACTAATATAAAACCTTCACACAACCCAAAAAACGCATAGTTAAATCAAGCAAACTGTTGCAGACCCTAATGGTCAAGTGTGGTTGCAATACATCCCATGGATATGCTAAGAAAAACTCCATAAAACCATTAACAATTAACCATATAGACACCTTGATGACCAAATGAATGGGATATAAAAACCCTACTTAACATTTTCAACGACAAGAACTAAATCAAGGACAGATGGAGGGCCACGGTCAGTCATTTCCATACAAAATACACTGGTCAATTAATGTGCATGGCTATGTTGTCCACTCCCAGTCAAGGTTTATGACCAAGACTTAAATCATAGCATTAAAACCTCCTTAAAAATCCTTCGTGATCATGGTTGGCATCCACCTTGTGCCTCCCGATGTCGTAATCCAAACCATGGCTTAAACCTTATAACATGATCACCATAAAACTTTCCTTCATCACTTACAAAAATACAAGGGATTTAAATAAATATATATATATATCAACATATGCCAAAGTCGTATGTCAGGGAAGGTTTTAACATAGGCTCAAAACACATAACCAATTAATATAACAAGTGTAGTTTAGTACTAGGTCCAATAGTCTAGGCTTATTTCCTAGATAAAAAAACCATTATCATGATAACTTTAAATCTTAGCATCACCTTGGCAAGGTTGCAACCAAGTTGTCGTTATAACTAGAGTCAACGCCGAGCAGGTGACAAGCCTTGTCATCAAACCATTAAAGACTCTAGTTAATCTTATCCATGCAAATGAGTAAAAAGTAGGTTACGACAAATAAGAACATGTTACGACAAATAAAGAACATGTTACGACAAACAAGAAAATGTTGCGACAAGTAAGAATAGTATAAAATTATAAACCGTCTCAAATAGATATCCAAAGTTCACATAACACTTTTGGTAGGGTCCATTCAAAGGATTTGGGGAAAATATGAATCTTAGTACAACATATCACCCACAGACAAACCAAAAGATTGGAAGTGTGAATTAAGTTATTGGGGATATGTTGAGAATGTATTTGATGGATCGACCATCTAAATGAGAAGATTATTTGTACTTGGTGGATTTTACATACAACAATGGATATAATGCTTCTCTTAATATGAGTATGTTTGAATCCAGCTTGTATGACATAAAGTGCAATACTTCAATCAATCATTGAGACAACCCAATAGAAAAATTGTAATTGGACCAAGATTGCTTAAGGAGATGGAAGAGCATCTTGTAAATATCAGGCATAATTTGAAGACAACATAGGACAAATAGAAGAGTTATGTAGACAAGGACAGAGTATTAAGAGGATTCATAGTTAGTGAACAATCTTATTTCAAATTTAGGTCGAAGAATATTTCACTTAAACTCGGAATTTGTTCTAAGCTACCACCCAGATATTGTGAGTCGTTCAAAATATTAGCTAGGATAGGTCCTATTGGATATGAGATTTCATTTAATACCTTCATAAATGTCCATAGTGTATTTCATGTGTCATTATTGAATAAGTATATACCTAATCCTAACCATATTATTGATTGTGATCTGATTCAAGAGAAACCAACAAAATATATTCTAGTGCATCCAGTATGCATCCTCAACAATAAAGTTACATTTCTTGGGAATAGAGCCATAGGTAATGTAAGAACCAATGGATACACTATGTACCTAAAGAAGCAATGTGGGAACTGGAGTATGTGATGCAGGAGGCATACCCATACTTATTTTGAAACATTTTTTTCTAAAGTTGTGTGCATGTACGTAGTATTGATATGCACTGAGGATGGTGCATAAATTAATAGGGAGGGGAATGTAACACCCTATTTTTTACCCCAAAATGTGAATATGTATGTAATGAAACAAAGGTTATGTGCTAAACTTATATGGTCCAGGAGACCATGAACATTGTAAATTGTGTACATACTTGTTAATATAAAAAATCCACAATAACTACAAGTGAAGAAGGATGAAGAAGAGATAGAGGGTTATCATTCCACAAGATAGGGGAAGCAAGAATGGATAAAGGGTGATGACCCTAGTTGTGTTTAACTAATACCTTATCCTTCATTAACCTTTTAACCGAAAGCTATGTAACCATAGTTTGAGTGTTTGTATTAAGCATGGGATTAATTATCTTAATATGGGATTAAGAGGGGGAAAGTTTTCACTTTTTGGGAAGCCACTTATCAAGATAGAATCATGCATATATATTTTTACAAACTCATTTAGTAATCATTCATCTCATCATTAAGTCAGTGATTAATCTATGTGAAGAGAGCCATGACTAGTAAACCAAAGAAGAATATTTTGTTTCATACTTTCTCACATGAAGTACTCTGATAAATTGGTGCAAGTGAGCTTGGTGCCCATGTGAGAGAAACATGACCTATAGTTGGATTGACTAGGAACTTGACATGGAGACTTCCTAGCTAGCCTATGTTGGAACACCATAACAGGATGGGGACATCCTGAGGGACTACAAAGCGGAGAATGGGGTACCATCCCTTGTGTTGTGTAGGTTGATGAGGAATAAGAACATGGGTTGGCATATATTTAAGTGCTAATGGGGATATTGTTATTAATATCATTTCCACCATTGTTACCAAGAATTCACAATGTCTAAGGATATATACACACTAGTGGTGAATCACATATAAACCATCAATGCTTTCAAATATATAATGTGCATTGATGTGTATTAAATAGTTGTTCACTCGTGCTCTTTACTATTTTGAGCACAATAAGAAAAGATCTATTTGTTAAAACCTATAACTTCTCATAGTGTTTAGTTATAATGAACATCTATTAAAACCTCTACAAAAGACTCTGCTTTCATTATTATAGGTTTTTTCCCAATATTATAATCCTAAAAACTTTCACTAAAACCTTTCTTTAATTGATGTTTTCCCTGTAGTGTCTCTATTCTATCTCTACTTACAAGTCAGACTCTACTACTTACATATACATTATGATTGATTTACATAGTCAACTTAATAACCAAGCAAGCACTCATTGTATCCCTATATTGACCAGCACAACCACTTAACTTGTGGCTGGTGAACACCGATAGGTCACAAGTAAAGTGTCACTAATAAGTTATCAGTTACTTGTTCTCGGCTTCTTCTAGTTAAATGAGTTATCTATCCATTAGAGGAAATTTGGGGTCTAAAATGGGCTTTATAAGAAAACGCGCCAACAATAAATTTTGTGAGTTGGAATTCAGGAACCAATAGAATTTCAATAAAATGAGTCAACCATAATGGTTGAATTGTCATATTTGTCATAAAAGAAAACTACTTTTTTGTTCGTATTTTCGACATATCTCCATGTGTTTTTACTCAAATTCCAACCGAGAGAGCTCGTTGGATGCAGAATTTAATTCCGCATCCAACAAGTACCCACACTACATACTCTTGGTGGACCCTGCTACCCCAAAAATAAGAAATACTTGAAAAAACGTGATGATGATGTCATCATCACATTTTTTCATGTATTTCTTATTTTTGGGGTAGCGAGGACCGTAAAAAGCATGCAGTGTGGGTACTTGTTGGATGCGGAATTAAATTTTGCATCCAACGAGCTCTTCCGCTCGGAAATTGAGTAAAAACACAAGGAGATATGTTGAAAATAGAAACAAAAAAGTAGTTTTTTTCATTCTTCCTCCAAAATTAATAACTATTATATTATTATTTTAACTATTATTTTATTAATTTTCCTTAGGAGGCCCATTCTAGACCTCAAATTTCATCTAATGACAAACTGTTAATTATCCATGCATCAACTATGAGTTTTATATATATATATATATATATATATATATATATATATATTGATTTTCGGATGACTGTCATATAACTAATTTGGACAATACACTTGTCTCATACTCATGCAATCTAGAAAAAACATAGATGCGTATCCACCCCAAAATCTTAAATAAAAACACCTATCAATGTAATAAAAAATAATTACATTTAAACAAAGATATAAGCTTTTACCCCACATTTTGCATTATTTCAAGGTTACTTATTAGACTTCCAAGTCTTTTAAGTGTCTGATTGGTTTCGTATTCATTGTTTCTCACTATGTGAGGGCTATGTTCCTATCTTTTTCTTATCATTATCAAAATAACGTCATCTTGCAATAGAATTTGGAGTATTTGTTGATACTCCCCCTCCCTAAGGTCACGTCGTTTAGTTACCATGGTTTCACTTCTGAATTAACTTTGAGATTTATTGTCATACTATCCTATTTTATTTGTTTTCAAATTCTCAAATTTTCCAAAGTTTTTCTTAAATGTTTCTATTTTAATTTTGTTATGAAAAAGGTGTATAAGGTGGTTGTATCCTCTCATAAAATATATGTGTATGTTAAAAACCAAGTAATCACTAAAAAACAACCCTTCCTTTACCTAACGACAAAGATAACAAAGTTGGTTGATGAGTCAAGAATATAGAGAAGTAAAAAGCCATATATAGAGCCAAGCTTGACATTATGCAATGCTTCAAATTGGTCAAATTGACAAATATATATTTTTATAGTTGGTTGATGAGTCAAGAATATAGAAAAGTAAAAGGTCATATATAGAGTCAAGTTTCACATTATGCAATGCTTCAAATTAGTCAAATTGACAAATATATATTTTTTATAAAAGCACTAAAACAAATATATATTTTTTATAAAAGCACTAAAACAATTAGTTAATGATATATATACAATTCGTGTGTAATGTTGAAGTTTACAAAGGTATATATACTTTACCTTTTCTTAATTTGAATTTGTAATTTCTGAGAAAAATACATATACTTTTAACCATTAAATTGACTAATAAAAATAAAAAAACAATAAAATAACATCCATAATAATATAATAATCATAAACACTAATCCAAAAAATACAATACATACAATAATAAATGAATTGTAACAAATATGTAAATACATAATTTGAGAAAATCCAAGGGAGGCAGGTGTCGAAGAGGCAGGGGAGTCATTTTTGACCCTAGAGGAAAAGAGGTCTTCTTCTAGACTTGGGGACTTGTTAAGAAAAAAATAATCAAGTAGAATGGGCAGCTTTGATGCAAGCTGGTGTTGAAACAATGGCTATTCTTGGAATCAACACTTATCAAGTGTTTGGAGACTCTAGAATGATTGTACAGAAGATGCACAATATTCAGTCTGAAAAGGACAAAGAATTGAGTAAGACTCAGAAAAGAATTCTAGCCCATATTCCTAATATTACCAAAATTCAGCTCTTTCATATTATGCATCATAACAACAAGGAAACATATGATATTGACAACAAGGGCTCCAAGCTTAGTTATGGGGAGATATTGCTTAATAGTTATCATCCCACATTTAAATGGACTCCTTGCTAGATAACAGTTCTCTTTACACAAATATCGCCCAGCTCCTAGGCATAACAGGAATAACCGCTGTGTCCCTTCTCCCAAGCAAAAGGATTGAAGGCATGTGGTGGAGGTTTGAATTAAGGTTGATAATGGTTAGGAAGAAGGAGGGTCTCCTTAATGGATCTTTAATGGACTTCCCTCCTACAAGCTCGAAAGATTGTTCACATCGGGTGAATGCATTAATGGTCCGGAAAGGGAAAGTTCGAGACACCACCTTGCATGCTTTGCAATTAGAGATCATAATAGTAATGGAGAGGCATTAGTTAAGAGTGAAGCATCTAGAGAATGGTTTCACTGTATCAATGTTGCATCCCAAAGAAGGAATCTGGAGCCCCATCTTCTCAAATCAAATTTCTTAGCCATCATGAAAAGATATATGGAGAAATTCATGGGCGAGGTCTGGGAATTAAAAAAACATTCTGATGGACACTAGAAAGAGGGTGCATTGCACCTTCGAAGCATCTCAGGCTACGCTAGAGGAAGGAAGGAAAACTGCCTTGGACATTTCCTGTTTGTATTCTCGTTTGGAAGGTGTTGAAACTCACTCTCGGGTACAATTTGGTGAACTAAAGATTTGAAGAGGATGTTCAACAATATGGGGGAGTTTTAGAAGGTAAACTTTGAGGGCTTAGAGAAAGTTTTGGTCGTCATGAAAAACCAGCATCAAGAATATTTTATGTCCGAGAATGAGCGAAATGAGGATCGTTTCAACCATCTAAAGGAGATTCTCCTTGAGGTTCAAAGGGATGTTGAAGGGCTTGAAGAAAAATGGGGGAACCAAGAGCAACACAAGGGGAGTTCTTCCATGGACAAGGATGCAACTCTGCATCAAGAAATTGCTTAGGTCTAGAACTAGGAATGAAGTGCCACCTTTTGCTCTTTTTGTTTAGTATCTAATGTTTTTTTAAGCTTTTTTGTAATCAATATGTAAAAATTTATACTATAAAAAGCAAAATTTAAGATTGATAACCAATTATTTAAATTTGTTTGAAAATTAGAAGTCTATTTTCACTTGGACCAAAATTTCAGTTTGCCCCTTTTTGAAAAGCATGCTTAATCTCTATACTCTCTTTATAAATATATACATATTTCTCATTTGTGTTAAAAAAAATCATTTGAAAAAATCAATAAATTTATCTAGCTTTGCAACGTAAGTCCAACTCACTCAGTGGTTACAAGCCATATCTCAATTAACTTTCTTTACAATCACAAATTAATTAATTAAATCGATAAATAAAGCAAAAAAAAAAGGTAACCATGTAATAAATAAAGCAAAAAATAGATAATCGCATTGCATTAATAGCGGGTCCTATTAGGTGAACTAAAAAACAAATAAAGTAATTAAATTCACAAATGAAGCACAAAATAGATAACAGCGACTCGTGTTAGGCGGTGGAGAAAAAAACAAAAAAATATAAGAAGCATGAATTAAATATAGTCCATGATGACACCTCTTTATGATTTTGGTTCATATTCTTGTCCTATTCATTACAGCAACATTTCCTTCTTTTACCGAAATAAAGTTGTAGTTATTGCTGGTCCATACTTTTCTATTTCGATAAGGAAGACAACATTGCATAGGTGACTACAATGGAAACTCTTTGGTGGTTGTCTCATTATCACATTGGGAATTAGTTGGGCCTTAATTGTTTCACCATCATTCAAATTTAAAAAAAGATTAAAGGATGGATTATGAGTAATTTGAAATTTTGGGGTTTGTTAAGTGAGCTTTTATTGAAATTTGATGATTAATTTTTTAATAAATTTGAAATTTGTGTTATTTGTATTTTGTTTTTAAATGTATAAATAGATTCAATGTCCTAAAATACCCCAGAGCATCTAGATTATGCAAGTTTAAACACTATTCTTTTAGATTACAAATATAAAAAAAAATATAAAACATCTATCGCATTTCATTGAAATCTTGCCACAATGGGAAAGGCCAAAATCATCAAATGTTTAGGCTATGCAAATTAATTATTATTTTTTCACCCAAAGTAGTGAAGTGATCGCATAAAAATAAAAATAAAATCACCTTAACTCATAAAATAAAAAAATAAAAAACAAACATAGATTACCTTACATAAACCCACTTTATCAAAGTCTAGAGGGATACAATGGATTAAATTTTTTAGGAGTAAACTCTTTTTTATATGTAAAAAAAATAAAATAAAATAAAATTTACACTTCAAAAAAATCTCTTTAGTGATATTGATTATTTCCAAAAGTTCAAAGTAATAAAATAAAATTAAAAAACAAAAACATGCTTTCAATATAAATCTAAATATAAATCTAAATAAAAAGTAAAATAAGACATAGTAACAAATTGACCTTTAGTATATAAAAAGTAAAATATAAATAAAAAGTAAAATAAGACATAATAACAAATTGACCTTTAGTATATAAAAATGAAAAAAAGGGTAAAATTAAATTAATGTTTAAATATATTTAAAATTATGAACATTTTAACTTTCAAAATTTGCTAAATATTACTGTGTATTAAAATATATTTAAATATGTAAACTTCATGTCAATTTAACATTATCCATATATGATAGATATGTGGAATTATGTTGCAAATATTTATGGTGTTCGGTTTTTTTGGGGTGTTGAAAGTTAGGTGAAGGATTTCCATTCTTGGTTCAATAATGTTGTTTATCATGAATACAAAGTTGTGCCTCTTATTTTTAGTTGGGGTGTATGGGTGGCCCGCAATAAAGTGGTGTTTCGGGATATCAGAGTTCGTTCTTTTGTCTATGCCTCTAAGAATGTGGTTATCCTGGACCGTATTCCTCAGTGCCTTGATCATTCCAATCAGAGAATTATCAAAGTGATTACAATTGATAAATCATATGCATGGTGTTTCTTTGATCGTGCATCTCAAGGCATTCCAGCGATGGGTGGTGCATGTGGTATCTTATATCTAGTTGAGGATCTTTGGTTTAAACATTCAGCTAGGATTGGAATAGCTACCAACAATCTTGTAGAGACGAAGGGCCTCATACTTTTGCTTCAACTTACTCATTTTAAAGGTATCCACCATTTATAGGTTTTTGGCCATTCACTTTTAGTGATTGAATGGTTCATGAAGAAGCCACCAAAAACTATTCTTCTAAAGCCTATATTTAAAGATATTCTTCGTTACATGGACATGTTTCATGAATTGTCTTCCGGTCATGTTTATAGAGAAAGAAACAAGACAACGAATTATCTTTCAAAACTGGTATTCAACTTGCTAAGTCTAAATGGTGAATATGGTCAAGCCTGGGGGTACCGTGAACAAATATGATCTCTTTGATTATCCAGTCTAATTTATTTCAATGATGTCTTTTTGCTTAGAGTTTCTTTGATGGACCTTATTTGTCAGGTTATCTACAATATGCAGATTTGTTGATGTTTACAGGGAATCTTTTTGGACGCTTTTATTTTTCAGCCTATAGTATATTTTAATCGTGTTTTTTATCATTAATAGAAGACACTGTGAATATTTGTCTTGATCTGCTAATTCCTTTTTGTACAATGTGGTTCATACTAATGAATGAATTGCAACTTTTTTGTGAAAAAAATTAACACTATTTATTTAAATTTAATAGAAAAAAAATGACTTCAATTAGAAAAGCTAATTTGCAAATGTAAGAGAGGAATTAAAATAGATAACTCATATTGTTCTTAACTTTGCTATCACAAATAATGGTAACATTCGTTTTTAGCTTCTTTTCTATATGAATAAATAACATAAGTAAGAACAATTTTGCAAAGCAAGACAAAATCGATACACAAAAACACATGAGTCATTTCAAACAAATTTGAGTTTATCGTTTCACTTAATCTTTTGAATGAACATTGAAGTCACACACTTATCAAAACAACCTTTAAAAAATAGGTACATTAAGACCATAAGTCAAAAAAATCGACTTCTAATTAATTTTTCAATATCATGTAGTTTCAATTGTATTTTTGTGATAAACACTTACTTTATTTTTACATTAATAATTTCCGTGAGATTGATGAAGGAGTGAGGATAAAGAAATGCATCTAGAAGGTATTGGTAAATTAAAATCACGAAATTTCTTCACTATTGGACACGGTTTGAATCCCAATCTTTTAAGTTTCATCTTCTTTTTCTTCCGTGTGTTTAATGTTTGTTAATAAATTAATTTAGAAAATACATAATGATGGTGGTAATATATATATATATATATATGAGAGTATTAAACACTTAAAATTGTACCAGCATAGATCCATCTTAAATCTAGCTCTATCAAGCGCCAAGTGGGATCAAATCCCTTGATGTGAAAAACCCTTTTAGAGTCCTAAAGTTGATGAAAGGTTTACAACTCAAGGGATTTCATCCATCTCAGTACTCGATAGAGCTAGAGTTAACATGGATCTACGATGGTTCCAATCACATTGGCCACATCAAAACAATGTTGCTTAAAAATCAAATTTACCACTATGAAATCAATTCATGCAAAATTTTAAAAAAAATATGTTTTATTGACATGATCAAAATGTTATTGTAATAAAGTAATAATCAAGTTCTGTGATAATACATGTGAAAGAATGAATTGGAATTTAATGATGAATTACTTATATATTACAGAGTGGTCAATCTCAATATGTCTTCTTCTGCTTTTCTTAAAGCTACTCTTGCCCACTTGTACATCTTCTTATATCAATCATATGTGAAAGGAGGTTGAATTCAAATACCATTTAAGCCCTTAACTCGAGATATTGTTGTAAATATGATACATTTTCTCTATTTAGTTCCAATATTTATAGTTGATTTCTCCAATGTTAATCTTTGTGACTTATGAATTGTTGAACCCCAAGCAAGTTTCAATGGAAGTTTTTTTGTAGTACCTATTTAAATGGGAACAATAAGAACAGTTCATGGTAATACATCATTCCATGGAATCCTGACCTAATTATCAAATCATACTAGTACATATGTGGGAGGATCTGGCAGTAAAATTCTAGGATTATACACAAATTTTCCACAATATTAAGAGCTCCATTAACAAGACATGCATCAGTCTATAAGTTTGATGTGAGAATCACCCAAGATACAACTAAAATAAGTAACTCACCTTTCATGTTTTCCTCATCTGCATCATTGTAACATTATCTTCTTAGCACTACAACAACAATACATGAAATAGGATGATTCAGAGATGTCAAACCAATTTTACTATGATTATTGACAACGTCATTTGTTGAAAATAAATGTATAGTCCTATTAAATGATTTTTTTTGTGAAAGCATCCAATGAAACATATGTTCAACTCATTAGAAATTTCCAATCATCTACATTTGGAATTGCATCTCTAATATTCATTAGAATATGGAAAACATGTTTTTTATCTTGGCTTTGTCCATTTTGCTTGAATATTCTATCAAGAATTACAACATTTGTGAATAAGTTCCATAATTCCTTCACATGACCTTCACATACATATGAAGGATTGTCCATAACTAGGGTAAGTTGTCCTAGATCACGGATGAATATAATTGATCTCCCTCCAAATGGAACATATGAATTTTCAAGAAATGCTTAGAAAAGTCGAGAATCATTTTTTGTAAATAAATTTCTCCCTATAAAACTCATTTTGATTAATAAGGATATATCTAACATGTTACATCTCTTCTTGAAAGTTAATGAAATGTGAACCTTCTAAATTGATCATTTCCTTCACTAGTATATGAACAGAAGAGTGCATTATCAATGCATATATAGTAAAATATGCAACACCAGTTGGGTCCAAAAGAAGCAAGCGAATATTCTTGGCAAAAGACTCGATTTTGAGTTTATGTTTAATAGCTCCAATCAAGTATGACTTTCATGTACCCACAGTTCCTTGGATAATCATATACAATGGTTCATCATTCCCATCTCTATAATTTTCAAGAATAATATCATAAGTTTTCTCCTAAGCTTTCAAACGAATAAGATTTTGAACGATCATCAAGAACAACAGAATTCAATTATCGATTTTGAGATATAAGATGCATTGCACGATTAGAAGCGTCACTATCCACAAAATTAAAGTTATAATTTTCCATAACATCAGGATCCCTAAATCCAAGCATGTCATATTCATTGGTATTTATATACTTATTATTATATAGGCATGATATGATCTCCTACTCATGCATCTAAGTATCCCCTTGCACAATGAGCTCTTCCTCATCTTCATATTCAATTTGTTCCTATGTTGGAATTTTATTGCAATCAACATGGAAATAATTGTATCGAAATATTTCCCAATTGTGTATGATATCATATGATTTTTGGCCTATATCTATGTGGAAATCACATAATGGATTGTACAATACCAACTTAGTCCAACAAAACTAAACTTATATTTCATTTTCATGTGTTGGTATTAAGCTATACCAAGGATAAACTCATACAATATCCCCATCCTTTCATGGTAACCATTTATAACCATGAATACATTTTTCATATTACCACAATCTAGAAACATCTATTAAATAAAGGTGCTCCATATTTATACGCCTCTTAGTATATGCATTGATAAGAAAATTAACATCGTCAACATTATATGTTTTGATTTCACTTGTTTGGAAACTTTCATTCCAACATTTAGAACAACACTTTGATGACTACATTTTGAAAGGGGAAGGTCCAAAAGAATATGGAATCTTTCTTGTGCCCCTATATCCTTATCAATAATGGTGTCACACAAAAAACACATATGCACACATTGCTAGATCATTTAGATTCTCAATAGTATAGACACACATCAACATATCATGGAAGGTCTCATATCCCTTTTCAGATTTTGATGCATGTTTCTCTATGTAATTAATTACCATGCACTTAGAAAGAATAAGATTCCAATCCATATTAGCTCACAGCATAATCAGTGTTTCACAATTATTTGTATTCAATCTATCATCATTTCATTTACATCCAAATCTCTTTTCTTCATTTTCAGCAACATATAGTTTCGACATTTTACATAATTGCTATGGTGCCTTATATCGACATAAAAATTTCCTACCCTTATTTAGGAGGTAATATTTCAAATTACATGTTGTTAACATCTTATTTCTATGCTCCTCAAAATTCAAAATAAGAGGGTAAAAGTCCTAGAGTTTGGTACCAAATGATATATAGCAGAGCTTAAAAAGAAAAATTCCCTAAGAATGGAAGTCCATATAACCTTATGCTATGACCAAGAGTGGAGGTGAGAGGCTAAAGAATAAGGAGCATGGAGAATGCACATGAAAGCAAGGGACCTAGCCATAAAACCAAGAGCGGAGGGAAAAAGCACAAAAAATTGGATCAACTGCAAAGATTTAAAGGAGATCTGATGGATGATTATTGCATGGTTCAAATCTTGAACTTGCAAGAAGGTTAAGGTGTATGGGTGGTAGTGGATTATAAACCGCTTTCCATGTGGCGTTTTGAGGTGAAGTCTGCTGGGAAAAGTAGTGAGGAAAACACAACTTATCAAAGGTTCTGAAACCATCCTATTTACCATATAAAGGGGTGTTGGAAAAAACAAAAACAAAAAATTGTCTTTACATTGTGGGTGAATGGGAGCATCGATGGTACACCAGCTTTAGTCTTCAATCGAGTTAAAAGGTCTACCAGGTAGCTATGAACTCTAAAAATTTGTTGAATATTTTCATTACGAAAATAATTCAGGATCCTGTGTTACTTTGTAGGATCTTGGATGAGAAAGAGGAATTTATAATTGACAGAGAGGGAAACATTTTCGACCCAATTCTATATATAGGAAGTATTTCTCAGTCAAAAGAATGTTTATGGGAACTTGGGTCACAAGGGAAGGATGCGTTGAATGTTTGTAGCTCCTTTTTATATCATTTTTCCATTGAACAAACCCTACATTTTCATAATTTGTTGAATGGTGTATCAACAACTATTCGTCAACTAAGAGAGTGATTATGAACAATGGTACCACCAAAATTATCAGTCAAGTTAATGCGAAAAATGTTCGTGAAGTTTTGAGTTTACCTGAGAATTTTCCTAGGAACCCTGATTCTCTTAATGAGGAGGTTTTGGCCAAAGTGTACAGAGTTTAAAACTGAATATATAGATGGTTTCTTGTCAAGAATTTTGAATACTAGTCAGTCACTGGAAAACCTTTCTTTACCCTTAAATGTCGATATTCTCTAGGAAGAAGTTCAATTGGTCTTATCTTTGTTGAGTCAAATTTTGGGTTGTGATAATGATAAGTATGTAAATGAAGTCATCTTAGATTTTCTGTTAAGAGTGGGTTCACATGAGTCAGAGTCATGTCTAGTATGTTGTTTTAACCTTAATGAGTTCTTAGCCAATGTAATTCACTCATAGTTGATGGAATTTCCCAAGTTGAGGTATTTCAAAAACCAGTCCTATCTGCTTAACATGATTTTATGCTCAAATGTATCAGAGTTACAATTCCTTGGTACAATATTTTCTCTTGATCTTCCCAAGCAGATTAATATGTTTCAATTCATAAACATAATCATGGAAGAAGTGTACATAATTAATTTGTATGCTGATTTTCCTAAAGTTTTAGTGGATATGAAGAATACACTACAACCTTCGCTAGAAATTCGAGCAGGTGATTGCTTTTTGTACAAAGAATTGACTATTATTAGAGTGTATGGTTTCACTGTAGCACCATACAAGTTACCAGATTTCTTGACAACAAGAATTTTTGCCCTGTAATTCATGAGGAAAAGATTATTTTCATAGGAGGAACATTTCGGTGCTTTCAAAGAACCTTCTGATGTGAAATTTCCTCTTAAAATTGGTCCATTCATCTTAAAAATAAAGAATATTTATATGTAGTTGAAATATTGTTGGGAGTTATTGATTTTCAAAGAATGGAAAGATTGAATTATGATTCACATGAAGTTATTTCTCAGAGGCAAAAAAATAAGAACAAATCTTGTGAACATCAAATAATAGAAGGTATGGATAAGATTGCTAATCTGTTAAGATTTGAGTAGAACCATGAAGAAATAAAAGAAGAGGTAATAGAAATTGATGTGGAAAAAAGAGATAAGTTGGCCTTGATGATTCAAACACCTGCCAATTCTGATCTAGTTAATAAAAGAGACATTTCAACAAAATCTTATACAAATGCAACAGTATTATTTTTTAGATAAGGAGAATCCATAATCATGTTCCATGTGTAAAGCCAAGTTTGATCTTATTTCAAGGTATGTAAAAAAGAAGAAGGAATCTTTTGATGAAACACAAAATCTATTTCCTCAGGTGAGAAAATTGACAGATCAAAAAGTATCATTAATCTCAACTAAGGATTTAGAGAGAAACACCCTGAAATTTGCAGTTGTAAGTGATGAAAGTGTATCGGATATGGAAGTTAGATTGGACAAGATCAGTGTTCCTGAAAAGATCCAACTTCATCGACAAAGTAGAGATTTGTTATATTGTGATATTATACAATCTACTTTAAAAATCACAAAGTTACAGTCAGTCATAGAGAAATTGGAGACTTAGCTTAGACAAGAAAAGGTTGAGAATAAGGAAAATTTAGTTTAGATTAAAAAGTTGCAGAAAGATCTTATAGTTTCAAGAACTGAACAAAATAATACTCATTTAACCAAAAAAATTCTTGAGGAAAATAATAATAATATTCAAACGCTTAAGAGGAAACTCAAGCTCCCAGGAACACAACATGCTCAATCATATGAGTTAATTATATTACAACAAGAAAAGGAAAAAAATCATCAACAAATGATGGATTATAAAGGAATAATGTTAAAGCTGCAAGAAGAAAAAAAGACCTGGGAGATAGAGAGATCTAGATTATTGTCTCAAATTTCAGTTTTGAATACAAGTCAAAGAGAGGAGGAAGACGTTTTAGAAGAATTAATGAGTCAACCTCTTATTCACAATGAGGAGCAAATAAATGAATCTCCTGCATAGGAACTATCAATTGCCATGTCACATATTAATTTAAGGGAAGGGGAAATGAAGGAATTGAAAGAGGAAAATCATAAACTCAAACAAGAGTTGGCCCAAAATACTGAAGAGATGAATACAGTTTTAAATGAAAAGAAGCAGTTGCAAAATAAATTCAGCAAGCTAAAGGATAAAATAACAGGTAAATTTCCTTTGCAGGGGGGGGGGACATCTTATATGGGACATCTTATCAATGGAAATTAAAAATTTCATGCCTTATTTGAATTATGTTAATGATAAAAGTCTAGTAGTAGCTATGGATTTCCAAATATGTAAGGTGGTTAATGAGACTCTGAATAACAGGCCCTTGGATACAACCCAGAATTCTATTGATTTCCTAAATAATTCAACTTATGAAGATGTTACGGAGAAAACTTCCTATGGCTTGGGGTAACACAACAAATAGAGTAACCACAGAAATCAATCCCTTCCCATATGCAAGAGAAACAAAACATCTAACACTAAAGGATCTCGAAACATACCTTATTCCAGATGGTTGGTGTAGATCCCCGTTGAGCTTTTCCAATCTCATTTGTATTAGCAATTTGCTTTCTCAACAATTAGCAAACAGGACAAGCATTCTATATAATGGTGTTAGAACTACTCTAGCATATATAATCAATAACATATAAGCATTTAAAAGTATCCATGGATTCAATATTCATTTAAATACACATTATTGGATAGGAAAAGATATTTATATTAATATAAATTAGAGATTACAACAGTGACAACCTCTGTTGGCACGTCTGCGAACTGGAGAAATTGAGTCCTCCACTTGGGCCTCCACCACTTCAATCCTCCATCTCTTGATAGCAAGCTCACAAGGAAAGGCAATCTTGGAAAGAACACAAAGTGCTCTAAGGGACAAAGGGATGCAGACTCAAGTATAAGCTCCGGCAACAATGGACTATAGTTTTCTTGCTCTTCAATTCCTCCTCCTTCAATGTATCCAAAGGGTTCCTTATATAGTACTTCAATGGGGTAATGGAAGGTCAAATCCAAGCGATCTCAAGGCAAATGGAAGGCCAAGAGACAAGTGACTCGGATCCACATCAAGGAAAACTCCAAAAATCTTTGGCATTTTGCACACATCTCGATTTACGCGGGTTTAAGGGTTATATCCGCGTATATACGCAAGAAAGGGTTAAAAAGTCGCGTATGGAAAATAACATGTGTTTTTAGGGATGATCATGGAAACATAAAAAGGTACAAAAATAGTCCATGGGGTCCAAAGATTCTGTAGAGGGATAGGGAAGGCCATAAATGTGTGATCTACTATTTGTGGTAAAATCAGCTGTAACAAATGACCCCTAATGTGTGAGGTCAGAGGGGTGATATGATGGTCGAAATACATTATAATTCCATCTCAGAAGTGAAGTGATGAAGAACCAAGTGGAAGAACCAACTGTCCAACAATATAGTACAAATATCTCTGCATATGACTGCAAGCACATACAACAGTCCTGGGTACATAAGAGTACAATGGCCATGAATAGGCATGATACAAAATATGACATGTGTGGTCATCGCCACGTATAATATAGATAGATTAGAATCTCCATGATGAAGATATACAAAGGATCATGATCTACATGAAATATGAAGATATACAATGGATCAAGATCTCCATAATGGCTGAAGATATCTGACATACACTGGAATCAAATCGCGAGAGCTGAAATATCATGAACACTGGCATGATCAAGGAGGTAGCATATATGAAATTCCACCAATATGGAAATTCTTCTACACAATCCACTACGAGTACATGTCCTACTATGTGAATAGAGGTGTCGAGGTTGAATATAGTAGTCCATCGTCTGATTATCGGTCATTGATGTATACCGTTAATAGACGCGAGATCACCCACCGATAATGAAAATGGGAATCTAGGTACTAGAGTGCAATCTAACAAGTGCGAATAAATGTGTTGAGGTCGAACACTTGAAAGAATCCATCGATCAGAGGACATTGATGTATTCCCAAAACTGTCAATGGCGAGAGAACCTGCCATTGATGACTGCAAGTCTTAAGGCACTCAAAATGACTCTAGACTCCTATCCCAAAATAAATGATCTAAAGTCGATGGGATGAAATCTGCTAGAAGGATGGCATTAAGGCACCCCCCATCATCCAACATGAGGTACTCAACAAAGCTATATAATGTGGAAGGACTCGATCATAATGTGCTCAAACCAAGTCAAGTACCGAGAATGGCCGACATGCAAAGTCAAGAAAACTGAGGAATGGCCAACTCAAGCTTCAACTTCCTTCGAATAAGAGCATAAAGGAGAATGGTGACTGAATGTAGGAAGCATAGACTCAATATAAAAAACTAGGACATCTCTGTGACACAGGAGGCATCGACAGAGGCTCCATAGGGACTAGAAGCTTAACTAGTCGGTGGAGATAAACTCAGAGAAACAAGTACAGCTCCTAAATTCAAACTATTAACCCAACCAACGGATGCGATATACAATGCTCTGTTCGAAGGCGACACGACTCGACTGCTACCAAATATAACATCTTTTCCTGTCGAGATTTTTTGGTTTTTTTATTTTTTTGGATTTTTTCAAATATTTTGAAAAGCTTGAAAAAGAATAAAAGTGCTTTATAGTTATAGAATAGGAGGAGACAAGTGTCAAGGGGAAACAAACTGGTTCCAAGCAGCGGAACATACCTATGCTCAATTCAAGGACACATGTGTAGGATAATGACACTCGGGGGAAAGTCTCCTCCCAGTAAAAATGGGGAATCAAGCTGCAAAGGATATGTAAAATGGCTCTGCTTGGCTAGACATGAGACAAGCTCTGGCTATATGGCTAATAATCAAAGTCAGGGAAGCTGGCATAAGGATCAATAAGGCAAGCAAAGCTTATGATAATGCAACTACAACTTGACATAAGGGAGTCCTAGGGAAAAGGCCAGCAAAAAGATCAAGAGGAGTATGAGGGTCTTGCACAAAGTCATGGCAATACTATACAGAGGACTCCCACACCCTAAAGGAAAAATGTTGGCATGAGAACCAAATGAAAAACAGGAGCTAACTAGGGCACCCATGTATAGGAAAGCTTTGCCATTCACATAGTGTCACTTCTAAAAGCAGCATGAAGGTTCCGTGACACCATGGAATGGGTTCGTACCTAAGGTTAAAATGGAACGGTCATAAGGAAATGCATAAGTGCAAGCACATGTGATATCCTAACCTATATGCCAGTTCAAACATAATACCTATGAAAAGCATCAACGGGTCAAAACCTTGGAGAGAGTATACAAAAACTGGACCCTACATGACAACCATATCATTAAAAAACTAGTCAATAAAGAATCCAAACTATAGGATATAGGGAGGAATGATAATGACAACTGCACCCAAAGGAAACAATGTGGTGAACGATTGGACATAAAAAGGAAAGTAAGGTGGAGAACCAACATATACGCATCCACTACCACCCCCATGAGGGTGACCATCGATGTAAAGATCGAGAGAAGGGAGTCAACATCTTCCACAAATGGAGTATAGGGCGGAATGCGACCACTCCCAAATCTATGAGCACAGTAAGGGGTTGTGATGCCCCAAAATAGGATACCAGGGTCCATACTAGGACGAAGGACAGGTGATAGGATACCAGGCATGCCGAAAATAAAAGGACCTGAAATCAAGAGAGCATAAATATACGCAAGTAACCGCGATTCCAAAGGCCAACTAGCTCACAAAGAGTACACTCCTAAGAAAATCTACAGCCAAAATACAAGCAAACCAAGGGGAGGATATGTGAGCTCCTAAATGCAGCTGATATGTCTCACCTAGGAGAGGCTTGAAACTCCCATACACTACAAGCAAAGGTACGTAACTGTTATAGCTGATTTTACCACACCTAGTGAATCACACTTATATGGCCTTCCCCTGTCCCTCTGCAGACTCTTTGGACCCCATGGACCTTTTTTATACCTTTGATGTTTCCAATATCATCCCTAAAAACATGATTAAATTGTTATATGCAACTTTTAAACCCTTTCGCACGTATAT
This sequence comes from Pseudotsuga menziesii, assembly GCA_001517045.1. Taxonomy (NCBI): domain Eukaryota; kingdom Viridiplantae; phylum Streptophyta; class Pinopsida; order Pinales; family Pinaceae; genus Pseudotsuga; species Pseudotsuga menziesii. The sequence continues at coordinate 44,992 of LPNX010425365.1, forward strand.
AGGTGGGTTTGACCCCTAAAACTATGTACATTGGGATGTGTGCAAAAGGCCAAATTATTTTGGAGTTTTCCTTGACATGGATCCAACTCACTTGTCTCCTAGCCTTCCATATTCCTTGAGATCGCTTAGATTTGACCCTTCATTGCCCCATTGAAGAGCTATATAAGGAACCCTTTGGATACATTGAAAAGGTATGTGAGAATTGAGAGCAAAGAAACTATAGTCCATTGTTGTCAGAACTTAATCCTTTAGGGAATCAAGCTGCAAAAGATATAAAAGATGGCTTTGCATGGCTAGACATGAGACAAGCTCGAGCTATATGGCTGAAACTCAAAGTCAGGGAAGCCAGCGTAAGGCTCAAGAAGGCAGGAAAAGCTCATGATAATGCAATTACAACTTGACATAAGGGAGTCATGAGGGAAATAGGCTAGCAAAAGATCAAGAGGAGTATGTGGCTCTTCCGAAATGTCATGGCAATACTATACAACGGACTCCCACACCCTAAGGGACAAAATGTCAGCATGGGCACCAAATGCAAATAAGGCGCTAACTAGGGTACCCATGTAAGGTCAAGCTCTACCATTCACATCCTGCCACTTCTAAAATAGCAAGAAGGTTCCATGACATAATAGAATGGATTTGTACCTAAGGCTATAATGAAATGGTCATAAGGTTGTGCAAGATGAAAATGGGGGTGAACCTAACATATATGCTAGTTTAAACATCATACCTGTAACGGGCACAAACGGGTCAAAGTAATGGTCAAAACGGTGCTCAAAATGGTCTCCTACATCATAAATTAGTCCAAAAATGGTCCAAAAGGATTAGAAATGGTCCAAACTATAGAAAAGGGGGTAAAAATTTTCAAAATTTTCTATAAATAGTAAAAAATTCAAAACATTATATAACATTTGAAATTTTTACCCAATTGAGCTCAGAACTTCAACAACGAATTCTAGGAGATCCAGCCGGCATAATCCACTGCCATTTTTTCCAGGCACTTACCCATGCCCTGCTCTTTCATTTTCATGCAAATTTTATCAATTTCCATGGTGCATTTAGGATTCTAGGCCAATCTAAGATGCGTGCCTCGACCCACATGAAAATCGAGGATTTTTCCACGTATAGGGCTGGATATACGTGGAAAAAGACCTCAAAGTCGCCTACATATGCGGCTGTTTAGAAAACAGTCGCGTATGCAGCCATGTTCAATGTTTTTCAAGTGTTCTAATGGATCAAACATAAATTTTATGTGCAGGATGGTCCTAGAATGGAGAGAATGTGAGCACAATGATGTAGAAGGGGTAGTAAGGGAAAATCTAATTGCTCAACAAGCTTTGCGGTCATGCAGGCTCTACAAGTTTTGATTTCTTGGTGGCTTAAGGGCCAAACCAAGACTGTTGTAGATGTTAGTAGACTACTGGGATCCAGACTTAGAGTCATTCCAGATATCAGGATGTCCCTCACCATAGAAGTGGAGGACATATATTTTATTACTGGACTTTCCCGACGGGGGGAAGTGGTGAACCTATGCTCTCGTAGGCCTGGAGGTGGCCTGACTATATATGAGTACATAGCAGTGTACTGTTATCCAGACACGGAGAACGTGGGGAGTCAGATCCCAACTAACTCCATACAGGTGCTAGGCCTAAAGGCCATTCTACTGACACTAGGTAGGATAGTGGGGCTAGCCTCACTGCACCAAGCCTCACAGCCATTGATGTTCTATGTCATGGAGTGCATGAGGCCCATAGTTTATGACTAGAGCATGACATTGTTGAGCAACATGAAACAACAGCTCAGCGACTGCAAGATGGGCAGCGTGCAAAACTTTGATTTCAACAACATACTGAGCATGTTCTTCTTCGAGTGTGTTCCAAGATTGAGCCCTAGAGTTGACGTTCCTCTACACGGGGTTCGAGATATGACCCAATGGTGTTGGGTAGATGCGATGCATAGACTAGGTGGAGGTAGGGTGTCCAACCCCTATCCAACTGATTTCTTTCCATGGTGGCGACGACAGATAGTTGCCATCAATGATTAACCCTATGCGGGGATAGATTTTCAGGGAGACCCCGACATGCTGCTACCACCAGGATCGGCATACGGTGACATTGGTAACAAAGCCCAACCCTCTTTTTAAAAAAAAAATTGAGTTATTTTTTTTTTGTGTTTTATGATTATATGGAATCAAAAAACATGTTTTTGGGTGACAATACATAGTGACATCTACCATATGCATGCAGATGTAGGACCACAGTGGCCCGAAGTCTTCCCTCGTCATAGACGGAGGGGAAGAGGAGATGACATCACGGGTGTGGATGCGGAGCGGACGCTCCAAAGCATTCATACCAACTTCATGAGACTGACACACAGGGTACCCATGGTGCAAGTCGAGGACTTTCCTAAGGCCATGCAATGCTAGGTGGTGGGTGTACCACGAGCATGGGTGCGGATATTTTGATGGCTAGCTAGAGTCGTGGTGACATTCCACAATTACAACCCCCCTCCTCCTCCACAGGCTTAGATACCTGGGAGTGATACATTTTGTACTACCATGTATTTATAGTTTGGTGGCTCGAGAGCCCCATTTTTGTATTATGACACTATGTATTACCACATTTTGGATGTTTATAAAAAAAAATTATGATGATCGATTTATTTATTTACATGTGTAAAAATTTATGTTCGTGATGAGCTTATTGTCTATGAAACAAATGCCAATATAACACATAGTTAGCATATGAGTCAGCAACTTGATTATTAATTCTTGGAACATGTATGTATGTTATATTGTCAAATTGTCGTTCTAACAATCTCACACGTAAGAATCTTCTTAATATTGTCGGATCCCTGACATGGTACAAACCATTAAGCTGTGACACTACTAACTCCGAATCAAGACGTACCTCAAGAGAGAGAACACCATGTGAAATGGCATCCCATAGAAGCTCAATAATGGCACTATATTCAACAACATTATTCGAAAAGGGCTGTAAACATATGCCTCCTGAAGACAATACCTAGCCCGTAGGAGTATAAATCACCCAATCAGTAGAGGCTGAGTGTTGAGTGTGATGGCTCGCACCATCCGCAAATCCTATGAAGGTGGAAGATTCCACTGACATCTGCCAAAAGAAACGAAAACTAATCACAAACCCGATCACCATAAGAAAAGACCTACCTATGCAAAACTGTACAATAATATACAATAGTCAGCCCTGGCTGAAAATCATGCATAGTACTTTTTAATATAGAGCCCATTTCTAGGCTTCGCCAAGGCCGTTCCCTCATAATCTACTAACTCATAAGTGCCCTTCTCTAACACACGTTTCACGATGTAAGGACCACGCCAGATGGGGTTAAACTTTCTTGCCCCTAAGGGTTCTTTCGGTCGATACCACAAAAGGACCAAATATCCCTCACTAAACCTCCTTGGACGGACAAACTTATCATACTGGACCTTAACGCAACACTTATTCACTTCTAGAGCCACTAAGGCATCTCGACGCTACTCATTAAGTTGCTCTAAGTGTACCAAATGCTCCTCCAATGGGGAAGTGTCTGGTAAGAGCTCTATGGCTAGCTTCAAAGAAGGAATCTCGCACTCAACTGGCAATACTGACTCCACTCCATGTACAAGCTGATATGGAGAAAAACCTGTGGAAGTCTTAACAACGGTTCTATAAGCCCACAAAGCAGGATATAACATGATGTGCCAATTAGTCTTGCTTTGTGTGATGGTTCGTTGGAGAATGGATTTGAGTGATTTTCTCACTGCTTCAACCTGTCCATTTGCTTGAGGGTAGTAAGAGGAGGAATGCTCTTGCTTGTACCCCAACTTTGCGGCCAACTCTTCCATCATACGATTCTAAAAGTGCTTGCCATGGTCAGTGACAAGCTCCTTCGAAATACCGAACCAGGTAATAATCTGGTTGAATATGAAGTGTGCAGCTGTCTCACCATTGGATTTAACTGTAGGCATAGCCTCAGCCCATTTCGTGAAATAGTCAACAGCCAATATGATATGATGATGCCCCCAAGCCGAAGCTGGGTTGCAATCCATGAAATCAAGCCCCACTTAGTGAAGGGACCGGTGGTGATGATGGGATGTAATGGGGTAGGTTGCGAGCACATATTCCATGCAAACACCTGGCAAGGGTGGCACTTCTTGACCACATCTACACAATCTTTAAAGATCGATGGCCATAAATAACCTGCTCTTAAGATTGTTTGGGATGTAGAAAGCCTAGATAAATGATCAACACATGCCCCTCTGTGGCAATCATTCAGTACAAGCTCAGCCTCCTCATGAGTTAAACAACATCATAAAATGGAATATACCCCACGGTGGTACAAGGTGTTATCCACTATGAGGTAATTTTTGGATACGTGGCATAATCGTCATCGTTCATCCCATGAGAGGTGAGTAGGGACCTTCAATGTTTGTAAATATATGACGATGTCCCAATACCATGGATCAGAAGTTGAGATTAAGAAGATGTGTTCACAACAAACGTATCTTCACAAACCATCTCCTCCTACTCACTTGGGAAATCCAATATAAGCTTCGCAAAAATTAATGATTTCTTCGATTTTGTCGAAACAAACTCGAGATCGAATTCTTGCATGATGATAATCCATTTATTATACTTTCCCCCAATCATCCTTCGAGTGAGGATGAATTGAAGTGGATTGACATGGGCTACAACCAAGGTTTGGAAAAGGAGAATATAATGTCTCAACTGTTGAACTACATGTACGGTAGCTAAGGTAAGCTTCTCAACATGGGAATAATGGACTTCCGCGTCAATAAGGTTCCAGCTCAGGTAGTATATGACATGCTCTTGGAGCTCCTCATCCTATTGAACCAAAACCATACCAATCGTCTCCATGGACGTGGCCACATAAAGTAGAAAGTCACGGCTTTAGTCGGGTGGACTAATCACCAAGGTCGATGCTAAGGCTTGTTTAAGCGCATCAAAGGACTCTTAGGCTCTCTCATCCCAACAAGAGGTGGTGTCCTTTTTCAAAGTATGCATAAATCCTCTAGTCAAATTGGCAAAGTTGACAACGAATCTCCGTAAGAAGTTTTCCATGCCTTGCAAACATTGAAGATGTCTAATGTTTTTCAGGGGAGACAACTGAAGTATTACCTCTACCTTCAAAGGGTCTACTCTTATACCCTCCTTGGAGACAATGAACCCTAATAAGTGACTAGACTTCATGCAAAAGATGCACTTGTGAGGATTCAACCTGACCAAATAATGGCGACACCTTTCGAACACTAATCTCAAATGATAGGAATGACGCATTCTCATACAATAATGAGTAGCAAGGTCATCCAAAAATACTTCAATAATTGATTTGAGATCATGGAAGATCAAGGTCATAGCCCGTTGAAAAGTGGCTCTGACTTTCTTAAGGCCAAAAGTCATCTTCCAATATGCAAAGGCTCCCCAAGGAAAAATAAAGGCAGTCTTATGTTGGTCCTTAGGTTTAATTTGTATCTGATTGTATCCAGAAAAGCCATCCATAAAGGAAAAAACCTCTCTACCCGCACACTCATCCAAAATTTGATCAATAAATGGTGTGGGGAAATTGTCTTTAGGACAGGCACAATTCAAGTCATGGAAATCAGTGCATATACGGATCGCTCCCTGCTTCTTATCCACCAAAATAGGATTTGAAACCCACTCCATCAAGGGAATGGGATAGATAAAACCAGCTTTCAACAATTTTTCTATCTCTGCCTTAATCGCGAGTGCTTTCCTAGGATTCACTACATGCAAGCATTGTCAAATAGGCTTAGCATTGGGATAAGTTTTAATCTCATGTTACAATGCGAGGGTCGATACCTGGAATTTCATTGTAAGACCAAGCAAAGATATCACGAAATTCTTTAAATAGCTCGGTGTACTCTTGAATCTCAACGTGAGAACATTTTTCCCCAATATAGGCATTCTCAATCTTTCCAGGATCATGAGAGATATTGATAGGAATGGTAGGAGATATATTTGCCATGTTCCCATCAGCCATCGGACCAGGAGAACTTAATGGAACCATGGGACTACCAATTCTCTCACTAAGAACCTCCCTAAAGTCCTCATGCTCCAAGTGGTCAAGCTTAGGAAGAAAATAAGATCTGTGATGCAATTCTTCCCAAGGTGGCTCAACCCCCAACATGGCCTCAATAATCACTTCCTCTGAAGGAAAAACACTATCAAGGAAATCATGCACGTGAGAATATTGAACTGCCCATGCAGGCAGCACATATGGGTCCTCCTCCTCCGTCGGCTAAGAGGAAGGACTATGCTCTACAACACACCCAAGATTAGCTTGATAAGCTACCATAGTTGCAGGCAACGACACATCCGTCACAATGGGATCACTAGAAGAATTCAGTGTAGGAAGAATCCAAGGATCTTCCATATGGTTCGTGTGAAAAGACATTGATCTCATAGATGTCGAAGCCTCACCAGAACTAGACCCTATCATAAGGACAGGTGCAGGACAACTAAAGCTTCCCATAAGGGATGGATACATGCCCACACCTATACTCCTAGTTTCCATATGAGAGTGCTCTACGATCGGGATCGAAGCTCCTGAAGATGTGGTAACTGACAGATTCTTGAATGACATTTGATCAATCGTAACTATATTCCCATTAAATGGAAATCATACAATGTGAAATAGATAAGAAGCTACGGCTTGCATACTGTACATCCAATTCCTACCCAGCAAGAGATTATAGTCAAGGGGCGCATCAACCACCTCGACCTCTATTGCAATGGTCTTCCCCCCCAAATGGACCTTAAGGGAAGGAAGGATCCCATGTGGACTAAATGATCTCCCATCAAGAGTATTCAACATGGTACTGGATTTAGACAATGCGGGGGAACCTAAACCCTTCCAACATGATAAAGACATCACAGAAGCAACAGCGCCTTCGTCAATCACAGTGCACTTGATGGTCATGTTAAGACATTCTACATGAATCAAAAGAGACACATAGTAAGGCAAGCGAGGCTGCAGTCCCACGGTTTCAAATTTAATCATGGAGGAAGAGTTATCATCATTCACACCAAGGGAAAAAAGCAAAGCCTTCCTTTGTGAAGGACAACTTTGAAGTACTTCTAGTGCAGACATCGCACAAGGAGTGTGGCCCAAATCCTCGACAATATAATAGTTTTGCGTGGCTCAGGGATTAGGATTGTGCCCTGAATGCTTAAGGACTCCCTTAGGAATGTGAGGTGCAGCTTCAGGTTTATCCATGGGTTTTTCAATACGCAAAGGAGTCCCTGGTGGATCAGGTTCCTTTCCTAGGTCGGGTTGTGATGAACCATAGTCCTTCGCATGGGTCACAACCTTCGTAGCATGCACCATGTTGATGCAACCATGACCACTAGCCTTTGGCGGATCTTGATCACCACCAGACTGATCATGGGTCTTCGAGTTCATGTTTTGATTATGAGGTAAAGGGTTGGTCAGCACAGCTGGGCCCTGCACTAAGAATCTTGAGGCTTCATCGATACGAGGGCACAAGTAAGTGAGGTGATCATCCTTACATAAATTGCAAGGAAATTTAACCTTACATTTAGATTTCTTTCCCCCCCCAGGATTTCAAGCATTCTTTTCATTAGTATTAGAATTTTCATTCCTATTCCCACCCTTACGATTGTTTTTACCCTTCTTTCTATTCCTTCCTCATTGTTGGTTACCCTTCTGGTCCAACGATTGCACCGAAAACACACTCACCGTTTGGGTGGGTTGAGATGAAGCCATGGCTTGTCCTGAAGCAGATTGGTTGATCAACAATTGACTGACTTGTTGCACAACCGAACCTGTAGGCTTAGCACTTACACAACCAACAATGCCATCAACATGTGGTCTAGGTTTAACTTTGGGGTCGAAACTAGAAAATAGAGCATTGGAAATGATCTCAGATAACAAATTGGATTGAGCATAAATCAAGTCCAATTCCTACACCCTAAAAATGGCTTGTTCCTCATTTTGAACTCTAAATGTAGAAACATCCTTCGCTATACAAGGAAATAATGACTTAAGGAACCACTCGAGGAGAAACTCCAGCAGTATGAAGGCTTTAATCAACCTCTTCTGTCTACGCCACTCTTGGATATGGTCGAAGATATGCGTGGCTTTATCCTACCAAAATGTCAACAAGATTTCCATACCAACGTCATAACGCACTGGTAGCTGGAAGTGGTTGATAAAAGTCATCACTAGGTCATCGAACAAAGCGAATTCCCCCCTAGCTAACTCTATATACCATTTCGCGGCAAGCCCTATAAGGGTGCGTTGAAATAGCCTTAAATAGATCGAATCTTTGTGTAAGGAATTGGAAGAGCACCATAGGTGAAATGTAGTAACATGTTCGCTCAGATCCTCTCCAGGTTTGCCCTCAAATTTGGGTATGTCTGAGGGAAGCTTGGTAGGGACAGCCGGCCAAGCCAGGTCATGAGATACAGGATCGTTCGTCACTCTCGACAAGTCAGGAAAATTTAGCGTTGTGAGGAAAGGGAGCCTAAGATGAGTAGTTCGATGCACCACTCCCTGATAGTGTTGTTTCACATAGGTATGATTAGCGTAACCACCATGGCCTTGGCCATAGTGCCCTCCTCCCGTTTGACCCATGTAGGGTGGCATGGAAGCACCATAATATGATGTACCTTGACTATGTGGGGATACAAAGCCATAATTAGAAGTGTAAGCAAGTTGTTGATACCCGTACCCATAAGGTGAATAACCATGTCCATACTGCATCCCATAATAAGGTCCATAAGACATCCCATGAGATGTCCCATGAGACACTCTGAAAGTAGGAATGTAGGTTCCAGAAGTAATGACATGACCTCCAGAAGTAGGGATACGACCCCGCGAAACAACAGGAGGTACTTGAACTTGAGACAAAACTATGCGAGTAGCAACAATATGGACATGACTCGTAGCAACATTCTGGCCTGAAGGACCATGTGAATGAGGTGGAGGAATGACATTTGAAGAACAAGGAACCGAGGACGAAGGGACCTGTGAAATTATGTACGTGGTGTTCCCTATAGTCACTCGTCTTGGATCTGGTATCCTAATAGGATCACTAACCCTAGTTCTAGGAGGAATATGTGATGTAGCTCCCACCACCGGGATGGAAGGTGCAATATGACTCGTGCTTCCAAACCTCTCTGCATGGTAAGGAATACAAGTGCCCCCAGGCATAGTGTTAGGATCAAACTCCAATTCGACATGAAATTCCAAATCATGTGTGGGAATACCAGACATACCATAACTACCATAACTAGTGCTCATGGGTTCATAATGAGTCTCGTCATCCGGCATTCCATACTGGCGATGCGTAAATCGGGGATCATAGCTAGAGTAAGTAGGTCTATCATGAAAAGTACCTATCTCAGAAATTACAGGACCTAACTCAGAAATTATAGGCATATTAGGTGAAGGATCATAGGTAGGAGTAAACTCCCCGTCATCCACTCGAAGTGGAGAAGAAAGCTCAGGAATACCATCTTCACGATATCCCATCATGTGTGAATCAATGTGCGTAGTAGTCCACCTGGACCGTCTGTTTCTCTCTCCCAAAGGAGGAGGAGAGGTAGAAGGAAGAAGTCCTACTAAACAACGAGAATGGCGAGGAGCCACACCTGAATCCACAATGAATCAAAAATATAAAAGACTCTTTAATTACGCAAACCCTAAGTAAGCTAACATGCACATAGTATACACCAATAAAATCTAAAGCCAAACACAAGCAATAAAGGGTAGGATAAGTGAGCTCCCAAATGAAGCAGGTATGTCTCACCTAGGAGAGGCTTGAGGCTCCCATACACAATAAGCGGAGGCACATAACCAATTATTGTGGCCCTCAGCTTCAACGCATAAAGCGACTGTGCTGTCCGACCCCAACCTGGTCAGGACACCTGCAGAATAACCCTTGCAAAGTACCCCCTCAATATCCTAGGTAAGGCCACTAAGGTCACCTTAATATAATCAATGCGTAGGCGGACAATCGTAGGTGGGATTGACCGTATGGGCAGGGTAGCAAAGCCCGAAACTCTCGAAAGAGCCCCCAATTACGAATACAATCCTGGAAATATCTTTGGTGCTACTTAGTTATGACTAGGGGTCATCCCAATCAATAACCACTCACACTGCCTCATTCTTAACTCCCTTTTGAGAGGAGGATCCTGAGAAACACCAATTATACCAAGGAATTTCACACTCTCACCTGGACAGACACATACATGTTGTTGTTTAGTGGTCTTGGAGAATTTACTGACAATGAACTATTCCAAGACCCTAAAACCTAATCTTGTTGGTGTACCCTATCAAAGAAAATAGTGTAATTCATTTTAATTAAGCGTTGATTTTATTTGTCTTTATTACTCAAAAGAGGTAGATGGTCGTGCAACTAATGGTTTTACAATGCAACATGAAGCAAAAGGAACACCTAACAATCAATGCAAATGCATTGTGTCCAATGAAAATAAGGTATGCTACTACATGAAATGAAAAAATTTTCTTCAAATGATAAGTGCAATCGTTCCTATATGAAGTCTTGACTAATACTTCAAAGCAAAACCTAGTGCAAGTACCATGCAAAATTCAAAAATGCAATGCATAATGATGTGAATAAGAAAATATTTTTGGATTTTTTGAAAAAAAAATGAGATACTAAAGCAAAAGAATGATTCTACTACCCCTAGACTCGGCAAGAACACTCAAACAACACTCACACAAAGTACTAAGGTAAAATAAATCTAATGCATTAATCCAAAAAAAAAAAAATCCAAAAATGCAATGACAAGAGCATTCTTAAAAAAGAAATTTACCCTAAAAAAAAATGTCTCTGGTCAGAAACAGAAGTGTATACAGACTCTAGCAGTGTCAAAAGAGACTCAACAATTATCATAATTCACCTAGAAACCATCAATATTCCTCTATAACGAAAAACTAAGGGCATACGCGACTGTTCACAGTAAAACTGCATATGTATGCGGATATATCAGTGAAAACTACGTATATACGTGACTTGTGAGTTAAAAACTCGCGTATAGGAAGAAAAGTGCATAAAAAAAAGGCAAAAAGACAAGCTGAGACAAACTTCACACCAATCAGACACTACCAGGCATACATGCTCCTAGACCCGACGTAGAAACAGAGAAATAAGAGAAATTCAAAGTCATTGAATGCCGATAGAAAACCCCGAAAGGACAACTACTAGGAACTCCCCAGTGGAGTCGTCGATTCTATTATGGAGAGAAATTCCTATGGCTTGGGGTACCACAATAGATAGCTTGACTCCATAAATCAATCATTTCCAATATGCAAGAGAAATCAATTATCTAACACTAAAGGATCCAAACTCGTACCTTATTATGGACGGTTGAAGTAGATCCCCGTTGAGCTTTCCAACTCCAGCTTGAATTGATAAATTATTTCCTAAACAATCAGTAACCAAGACCAGCATGCTATATATATTGGTGTTAGATCTACTCTAGCATATATAATCAACAACATATAAACATTTGAAATCATCCATGGATAAAATATTCATTCAAACATACATTATTGGACAGGAAAAGATATTTTTATTAATATAAAATTAGAGATTACAATGAATGCAACCTCTGTCGGCACATTTTTGAATCGAAGAAACTGAATCCCCCACTTGGGCCTCCACCTCCTCAATCCTCTGTGTCTCGATAGCAAGCTCATAGGCAAAAGGAAAGCTTGGGAAGAACACCAAAGTGCTCCAAGGGACAAAGGGATGCAGACTCAAGCATAAGTTATGGAAACAATGGACTATAGTTTCTTTGCTCTCAATTCTCGCATATCTTTTCAATGTATCCAAAGGGTTCCTTATATAGCTCTTCAATGGGGCAATGAAGGGTCAAATACGAATGATCTCAAGGCATATGGAAGGCCAGGAGACAAGTGAGTCAGATCCATGTCAAGGAAAACTCCAAAAGAATTTGGCCTTTTGCACACATCCAGATGTAGGCGATTTTAGGGGTCAAACCTACGTATATACACGAGAAAGGGTTTAAAATTCGCATATACCAATTTAAGCATGTTTTTAGGGATGATCTTGGAAACATCAAAGGTATAAAAAAGGTCCATGGGGTCCAAAGAGTCTGCAGAGGAATAGGGGAAGGCCATATAAGTGTGATTCACCAGGTGTGGTAAAATAAGCTATAACACTATATATCACATCAGTTGATTGGGTTTATAGTTTGACTTTAGGAGCTATACTCGTTTATCTGATTTTATCTCCACCGACTGGTTAAGCTTCCAGTCCCTATGGAGTCTCTGTCAATGCCTCTTGTGTCACAAATATGTCCCAGTTTTGTATATCAAGTCTATGTTGCCTACATTCAGTCACCATTCGTCGTTATGCTATTGTTTGAATGAATTTGAAACCTGAGTCAGCCATTCCTCAGTTATCTTGACTTTGCATGTCAGCCATTCCTGGTACAGTTACTGGTTCGTGCACCTTATGATCGATTCCTTCCACATTATATAGCTTCGTTGAGTACCTCATGTTGGATGATGGGGGATGCCTTAATGCCCTCCTTCCAGTGGATTTCATCCCATCGACTTCAAATCATTGGTTCTGGGATTGGAATCTAGAGTCATTTGTGAGTGCCTTGAGACTTGCAGTCATCAACGGCAGGTTCTCTTGCCATTGACAGTTCTTTGGGAATACATCGATGTCCCCTGATCGATGGATTCTCTCAAGTGTTCGACCTCAACACATTTATTCACACTTGTTAGTTTTCACTCTAGTACCTTGATTCCCATTATCATTATCGGTGGGTGATCTCGCGTCTGTTAACGGTATACATCAATGATCGGTAATCAAACCATGGACTACTATGTTTGATCTCAACACCTCTATTCACATAGTAGGACATGTACTCATAGTGGTTTGTGTTGAAGACCTTCCAGATTGGTGGCATCTCTTATATGCTACCTCCTTGATCGTACAGGTGTTCATGAGATTTCAGCTCTCGTGACTTTATTCCAGTATATGTCAGACATGTCCAGCCATTATGGAGATCTTGATCCATTGTATATCTTCAAGCATTATGGAGATCATGATACTTTGTATATCTTCATCATGGAGATTCTGATCTATGTATATTGTACATGGCAATGACCACTTATGTCATATTTTGTATCATTCCTGTTCATGGCCATTGTACTCTTATGTATCTGGGACTGCTATATGTATTTCTAGTTATATGCAGAGTTGTATCATTGTACTATGCTGATTGGGTGGCTGGTCTTCCACTGGGTTATTAATCACTCCACTTCTGGGGTGGACTTATAATGTATTTCAGCCATTGTATGACCCCTCTAACCTCACACATTAGGGGGCATCTGTTATAGATGATTTTACCACACCTGGTGAATCACACTTATATGGCCTTCCCTTGTCCCTCTGTAGACTCTTTGGACCCCATGGAACTTTTTTATACCTTTGATGTTTCCAATATCATCCCTAAAAACATGCTTAAATTGCTATACACGACTTTTAAACCCTTTCTCACGTATATATGCGAGTTTGACCCCTAAAATAGTGTACATCGGGATGTGTGCAAAAGGCCAAATTCCTTTTGGAGTTTTCCTAGACATGGATCCACCTCACTTGTCTCCTGGCCTTCCATATTCCTTGAGATCGCTTGGATTCTACCCTTAATCGCCCCATTGAAGAGATATATAAGGAACCCTTTGGATACATTGAAAAGATATGTGAGAATTGAGAGCAAAGAAACTATAGTCCATTGTTGCCGGAACTTATGCTTGAGTCTGCATCCCTTTGTCCCTTGGAGCACTTTGGTGTTCTTCCCAAGCTTGCCTTTTGCTTGTGAGCTTGCTATTGAGAGATGGAGGACCAAGTGGGGGATTCAATTTCTCCGATTTGCAGACGTGCTGACATAGGTTGTATTCATTGTAATCTTTCATTTTATATTAATAGAAATATCTTTTCTTATTCAATAATGTATGTTTGAATGAATATTTTATCCATGGATTATTTCAAATGCTTATACGCTGTTGATTATTTATGCTAGAGTAGATATAACACCAATATATATAACATGCTGGTCTTGGTTACCTTTTTGTTGAGGAAGTAATTTATCAATTCAAGCTGGAGTTGGAAAGCTCAACGGGGATCTACTTCAACCGTCTAGAATAAGGTATGAGTTTGGTTCCTTTAGTGTTAGATATTTGATATCTCTTGCATATTGGAAAGGATTGTTTTCTGGAGTCAAGCTGTCTATTGTGGTAGCCCAAGCCATAGGAATTTCTCTCCGTAATAGTAACCAATTATAGTGGCCCTCAACTTCAATGCATAAAGCAACTATGTTGTCTGACCTCTACCTAGACAGGACACCTACAAAATAACCTCTGCAAATACCCCCTCGATAACCTAGGTAAGGCAACTAAGGTCACCTAGATATAATCAATGCTCAGGTGGACAGTCGTAGGAGGGATTGACCATATGGGAAGGGTAGCAAAGCCCGAAACTCTCAAAAGAGCCCCGAGATATGAATGCAATCCTGAAAATATCTTTGGTGCTACTCAGTTACAACCAGGGGTCATCTCAATCATAACCGCTCACAATGCCTCGTGCTTAACTCCCTTATAAGAGGAGGATCCTGCGAAACACTAATTATATAAAGGATTTCTCTATCTCACCTGGACAGACACCTACTTGTTGTTGTTTAGTAGTCTTGGAGAGTTAACTCATAATGAACTATTCCAAGACTCTAAAACCTAATATTGTTGATGCACCTTATAAAAGAAAAGAGTGTAATTCATTTTATTATGCATTGATTTTAATTGGCTATAATTACTCAAAGGTAAATGATCATGCAACTAATGAAGTTATTACTCAGCAGTGAAGTAAATATGCACACCATAACAAACAATGCTAAGTGCAATCTTTGTCAAATTAAAAATATGGTATGCCACTACATGAGATGCATAAATATATATTCCTTTCTGAATGCCAATGCAGTCCTTCCTATATGAAAGCCAGGGATAATTTTAGGGACAAATTTTATCCCAGTGGGCTATTTTTCCATGTTTTTCTCCCAAAAAAGATTTACCATTTTGCATTTTTTAAATCCCTGTTTCGCCCAATTTTGATGGGGTAAAAATTTTTCACCCTAAAAATAGCCAAATTATTATATAAATGATATAAAATCCTTGGAAATTAAAATATTTTTTGAAAAATATTGTCAATCATTTTATAGTTGGTGTTTTAAGAATTGGTAATATTCGCCAACATTTATACACTTTTAAATAATTATGGTTCCTTAAAATCATCCCTGATGAAAGCCTAAATAAAACTCTCATCCAAGCAATCCAATGCAAGTACCTCTTCAAATCCACATGCAAAAAATTCAACTACCTTCTATTTTTCAATATAAAAGAATGAAAAAGCAATAAAAGTCATCTAAAACTCTCAGTCTCTGCAACAAGTATAAAACACAAGCCCAAAAAGACACCGAGACAAAAAAGAGTAATGCACTAATGGAAAAACAAAAAGGATAAATGACTAAAACTACTTTCAAAGAAAAATCAATGAAAAAGTGGTCTCTGGTCACAAAAGAAGCATCCAACAGACAACATTAGACCCAAGGAAGACCCAACCACACTCACAACCCACCCAACAATTTATCACAACATCAAACTCACCAAAAGGGAGGATGTACGCGACTATTTAAACAACAACTGCGTATATACGTGAATTTTGGCCAAAAAGTTGCATGTATACGTGGATTTTGGCAAAAAACCTACATCTATACGCAACTTTTGGCCAAAAATCCACGTATGTATGCGACTTTTGGCCAAAAACCTATGTATATAAAGAAGACAGTGGTAAAAAGCAGGCCAAGGGTCAAACCAATAAAGGGGAGTGTCAATGGATGAACATACTATAAAATGCAACACATAAACAAGGAGAAACAAAGAGCAAGTCAAGAATATCAAGCACAATGTGCCCCCAAACCCCAAAGAAAAACAAAGAACATCCCTAGTATGGTATCCAATTCTATTACAGAGAAAACTTCATATGGCTTGGGGTACCACAACAGACAGAGTAACCGCAGAAATCAATCCCTTCCCATATGCAAGAAAAACAAATCATCTAACACTAAAGGATCTCGAAACATACCTTATTCCAGATGGTTGGTGTAGATCCCTATTGAAATTTTCCAATCTCGCTTGTATTAGCAATTTTCTCTCTCGACAATCAACAAACAGGACAAGCATGTTATATAATGGTGTCAAACCTACTTTAGCATATATAATCAATAACATATAAGCATTTAAAAGCATCCATGGATCCAATATTCATTTAAATACAAATTATTGGACGGTAAAAGATATTTCTATTAATATAAATCAGAGATTACAATAATGACAACCTCTATCGGCATGTCTATGAACCGGAGAAACTAAGTCCTCCACCTGGGCCTCCACCACTTCAATCCTCCATCTCTAGATAGCAAGCTCACAAGCAAAGGCAAGATTGGGAAGAACACAAAGTTCTCCAAGGGACAAAGGGATGCAGACTCTCAAGTATAAGCTTCGGCAACAATGGACTATAGTTTTCTTGCTCTTCAATTCCTCCTCCTTCAATGTATCCAAAGGGCTCCTTATATAGTGCTTCAATGGGGTAATGGAAGGTCAAATCCGAGTGATCTCAAGGCATATGGAAGGCCAAGAGACAAGTGACTCGGATCCATATCAAGGAAAAATCCAAAAATATTTGGCCTTTTGCACACATCCCGATGTACGTGGGTTTAAGGGTTATATCCGCATATATACATAAGAAAGGGTTAAAAATTCATGTATGGAAAATAACATGTGTTTTTAGGGATGATCATGGGAACATCAAAGGTACAAAAATAGTGCATGGGGTCCAAAGAGTCTGCAGAGGTATAGTGAAGGCCATAAATGTGTGATCTACCATGTGTGGTAAAATCAGCTGTAACAGAAGACATGCAAGAAATGGGAATTAGAGATAGACTTGGTATTTATTGTGGGCTAGACGGTTTATTGGAAAACATAACCATGCTAAAAATGTGCAAGAAAAAATGAGTCGGATGCTTCTGCAGATTAAGGATTTCAAAATATTATTTCAAAAACTCTTTGATGGCGTTCTCCCTCATTTTTGGGATGATGATGGAAAGTTATTTATCAAGAGCAATATCACAATTTATTGGTACACAATCGCATGGATCACTCAAAGTTCGAGGATTTAACTAAAGGGTTGACTGGGAAGGTTATCATTGATAAGTTGACATATGACTTTGAAATATTTGATCAATTCTTAATTACTCAAATAAATTTTCCACCTGTGTCTTATACTTCATGTGTGGAGTTGGAAGTGTTGATAAAAGAGATGATGGACTATGACATCTAGAACCACGAGTAGTGGAAGGCCATGGAGAAGTTTAGAAATACTAAGTATAGATTACATGAATGAATGATAGATGTCACAATTATAAGGAGCAATTATTTTATCTCATCTTGTAGCCATGTGGACTTTTCAAATTATGCAAATCTATTACTTAAACAAATCATGCAGTTATTGTTCCTAGAAATTAGGAATTTAGTTACAAGAACTATGTTGTAACAGATAGTTCATTATTTTTATTCTCGAGGAAGTATCTTGTATATATTTTGAATTTTATGATGTATTGGGGGTTTGGATCCCAAGAAAAGAAAGAGAAAATTGTGAACTTTATTTTTTGGCTATCAATATAATTTTATGGAGAACTAAAAGTCGAAACTTTTTTTGAAGCAGAAATTCATATGATAACATTTTAAAGTTTGTGATATTATTTTATGTGTATGTGTATTCTGGGATGAAACGTATTTTTTCTTTCCCTGGAAAAGAACAATAAAGATTCAGAAATGATTTCAGTGAGAAAACAGAAGTTAGACGTTTAAGTTAGATGAATGTTTTTCTCTGGTTACTTCAAATATTTCAAACATTTATTCAAGATAGGTGATTCCACTGGAGGAAACATGGCTTCAAGAATAATATATACAAGAGTAAATCTATATCCTAACCCACTGGAGATTGTTCAATATCTAGAAATAACTCTCAGTAAATCAAAAGAAAGTTATAAGCAGGTACATCCCAAATTCAAAGATATTTTTCTTTACCAAAAAGAGAAACTACTATCCTTGAAAAATACTTTGTCTGAGTTAAAATTTGAGCATTTATTCTTGAGAAAAAAATATGAAACAGACCTTGATCAAGAAAATTTTGATGAACAAAAGGTTCAATCTTATTTGTTAGATTCTCTATGGGAAAACCTACAAATTTCTAGAGAGACCCATCCTTTGGCTTCTTGCAGTAAAACACATAAAAATAAAGGACTAAAGTCTGAAATATACCAAGCCAACAGTTCTTCTCAAATAGTTACAGTAACTCCACAAGTTCAAAGTATTCCTCAGGCACCACCTAGAGCAACGGATGTTAGGTTTTCCCCACTTTCCCTACCTGCTCAGTTACATGACCTTCCTCATAATTATGCTCAAATAATTGTTCCATTTGATGAGGAAGGAAGTATTACTACACGAAAACATTTAGATAAGTTTGGTGATTTTATAGATTTAGAGTAATTCAATGATGATAATGTTAAAATGAGGTTACTAGCACAGAGTCTCTCTGCATAAGTAAAAAAATGGTTTAAATGGCTTCAAGTAGGAAGTATACATAACTTCAATAAATTTGAAAACAAAATCTTGAAAAGTGGGAAGATAAGAAGAACCCATTGCAGATTCTAACCCAATCTAAAAATCTAAAAAGGAACAATGTAGAATATGTTCAGGAGTTTTCTACCATATTTATGAGGTTATTCAATTCAATACCATCTGATATCAAACCCCCTGTAGGAGCTGCGAAATTTCATTACGTTGATTCTTTTGATAGCGATTTTGCATTGTTGTTGAGGGAGAGAAATATGCAAATATTGAGGGTATGATGAAAAATGATATCGAAGTTGAAGTGAATCTTATGGAATCATGAAAGATGAAGCATAAGGTCGAAATGGATAAAAAGAAAATTAAAGAAGAAGGACAGTCTTTTGTGTCTCAATCTATGGATGCAAAATTTTATATGATGATGAGAACAATGGAAAAGTTGGTAGACATACTCTCTTTGGAAAATAGACCCATTGTTAGAGAACCATCAAATCCACAAATCAGAAATCCAAACTATAATAGACCTCTTATTCCTCAATTAAGGAAAAGGGATCAAAGGAATCCAGTAGATCAGCAAAGTAGGCCTCCTTTTCAAGAAAATTATGTTGTTGATGAACAAATTGAAGCAGCTAAAGATTAGATACATCATCTGGAACAATCTCAACCCCATTTTTATTTGACAGAAGATTAATACAATTGGTTTGTCCAACAATCACATTCTCACTTGTCATCTGAAGAAACAGGATCAGAGCAATATCAAAAAGGTTATCAAAATGCATTGATGGATTTCCAGAAAAGATATACCCTTAGGAATAAGGCTATTGATGTATCAGTAAATAAATATCATCATGATCAACCTTTAACTAGTCAAAAAAATCAAGAAGTTGTTCAGAAGGATCATCCTAAGAGAGATACTAATGTCAAAGAACCAGAGGTACTTCAGTCATCCTTCAACTTGAAAAATGAAATATCAAAGATCAAAATTTCAGTCCCTTTCAATGAACTTCTGAAGAATGTTGAATACAAAAGTCAAATTTCTAGAATAATAAAAGGAGAAGACAACCAACAACTAGATATTTTAGAAATCCATGATGATGCTCAAACTATTATCTTTGGCCCAAATATTGAAGATACTGAACAAGATGTACCACCATTCTATGTTAGTATAAATATTCATGACATGATCATTCATGATGCCATGTTGGATTTCAGGAGCTTCCCACAATCATATGCCAAAAGTTATGGTTGAAAGTTTGGGTTTAGACATCACAAGACCCTATAAAGACCTTTTTTCTTTTGAATCAAGAAAGGTGATATGTTTGGGTTTTATCAAATATTTAGTATTTTTATTAACCCAGATCCCCACCAAGAGTGTTGTTATGGATGTGGTAGTAGCAGATATTCCACCTAAATTTGGGATATTGTTGTATATATCTTGGGCTTCAAAACTAAAAGGAATGTTACAAATGTACATGTTGTATGTTACGATTATGGTGTTTGGTAATCAACGGAGGTTGTACAGAGAAAAACAGTCGGCATATGTGGTTAGAAATCAAAATAAGCCAAATAATTATCATGTATGTGTCCTTGACACAAATATTGGTTCTTCTATATTTTATTATGATGTTGATCCAGAAAAAACAGACATAATTATATTCCAATAGTTGAATAAAAAGGTCCTCATATTTTTAGACAAAGCAATTATCAAATGACCAAAAAAGAACAGGAACTGAAGAAGGAGATATATGATAGGGGATTGTGGAATATGTACTTTGATGGAGCTGCCAGCAAGGGAGGGGCTGGATCTGGGGTGTGGATAAAGTCTCCTAGTAATGATTTGAAGATTGATTATTCAAACTAGATTTTTAATGAATAAATAATGAGGATGAGTATGAAGATTTGATTTTAGGTTTGAATATTTTGAAAGATTTGGGAGCTAGGAGGATAGTTGTATATGGAGATTTAGAGTTGATAGTAAATTAAGTGAATGGTACCTATCATACTAAACATCCAAAAAATTAGATCCTATAGACACGAAGTGTGGGTCTTATTTGGGATTTTTTTCACTAAGCATAAAATTTTCCTTGTCCCTAAGAACAAAACAGTATTGTTGATACTTTAGCTACTACTGCTAGAACTTTCAAGATTTTGGTTCATCCAAATAGAAAATATGAAATTGTGATTAAACATAGACCTTATGTACTGGATAATGTAAAACATTGGAAAGTATTTGAAGATTATCATCAAATTAAATTTTTTTTGGAGCTGACATAAAATTTTGATGGTACAGAGTTGATGGATAAAACCAAGGTGATTTAAAAAATGAACAAGAAAACAATGTTGAAGACTGGGATCCTAATCCAAAAGAATTGCTTAATACCATCGGAGGAAAGGAAATCATTCTGGTAAAAAACTATTGAATTCCTAAAGGACTACTTCCTTTAGAAAAACTCTTTGATAATAATGACGTGGCCAAAAATCCAAGAGTTGTCCCAGATGGTAATGAAGTGCAGGAATGAAATATTGGAACATAATAGTAGCCCAGGTTGGTGAAATTGTCCAAGTTTTTATCTTAAAAAGATAAACATAAAAATGTTGAAACCTGAGATAATGAGAAAATTCTTAGATGTTTTTTCTTGGAGTTATGAAGACTTGAAATAATGTGACACTTCAATAATTCAACATACCATTCCCATAAATCCTAATGAAAATCTATTCAAGCAAAAATTCAGAAGGATAAATCCCGTTGATGCCACTCATAGAAAAAGAAGTGAAAGGGGATTTTTTATGCTAAGATCATTTTCTCTCTTAGATTTGTAAAATGGGTTGAAAAATTGGTTCCTATAAAGAAGAAAAGTGGAGAAATCTGGCTATGTGTAGATTTCATAAATCTAAACAAAGTTTCTTTGAAGGATAATTACCCTCTCCTAAAAATGGACCATATTTTGTAGCACATGGTGGGAGATGAAAGAACGTCAATGCTGGATGGTTTTTTAGGTTATAACCATATCAAAGTTCATCCAAAAGACCAGGGAAAACATCTTTTACTACACCTTGGGGAACTTTCATGTATGCAAAAATTCCATTTGGATTAATGAATGCAGGAACTTCTTTTTGGATTAAGTTTCATCTTCTTTTTCTTCCCACATGTTTAATGTTTGTTAATAAATTAATTTAAAAAAATACATAATTGTGGTGGTAATATGTGTGTGTGTGTGTGTGTGTATGTATGTATATATATAAGAATGAGAGTATTAAACACTTAAAATCGTACCATCATAGAATATATATATGTGTGTGTGTGTTTGTCTGTGTGTAAGAATGAGAGTATTAAACACTTAAAATCGTACCATCATAGATCCATCTTAACTCTAGCTCTATCAAGCACCAAGTGGGATCAAATATCTTGATGTGAAAAACCTTTTTAGAGTCCTAAAGTTGATGAAAGGTTTACAACTCAAGGGATTTGATCCATCTCAGTACTCTATAGAGCTAGAGTTAATATTGATCTATGATGGTCCCAATCACATTAGCCACATCAAAACAATGCTGCTTAAAAACCAAATTTACCACAATGAAATCAATTCATGCAAAAAAAAAATTAAAAATGTTTTATTGACATGATCAAAATGTTATTGTAATAAAGTATTAATCAATTTCTGTGATAACACATGTGAAAGAATGCATTGGAATTTAATGATGAATTACTTATATATTACAAAGTGGTCAATCTCGATATGTCTTCTTCTGCTTTTCTTAAAACTACTCTTGCCCCCTTTTCCATCTTCTTATATCAATCATATGTGAAAGGAGGTTGAATCCGAATACCATTTAAGCCCTTAACTCGAGATACTGTTGTAAATATGATACATTTTCTCTATTTAGTTCTAATATTTATAGTTTATTTCTCCGATGTTAATCTTTGTGACTTATGAATTGTTGAACCCAGAGCAAGTTTCAATGGAAGTTGTTTTGTAGTACCTATTTAAATGGGGACAATAAGAACAGTTCAGGGAAATACATCATTCCATGGAATCCCGGCATAATTATCAAATCATACTAGTACATATCTGGGAGGATCTTGCAATAAAATTATAGGATTATACACAAATTTTCCACAATACCAAGAGCTCCATTAACAAGACATGCATCAGTCTATAAGTTTGATGTGAGAATCACCCAAGATACAACTAAAATAAGTAACCCACCTTCCATTTTTTCCTCATCTGCATCATTGTAACATTATCTTCTTAGCACTACAACAACAGTACATGCAATAGGATGATTCAGAGATGTCAAACCAATTTTAATATGATTATTGACGACATCATTTGTTGAAAATAAATGTATGGTCCTATTAAATGATTTTTTTTGTTAAAGCATCCAATGAAACATATGTTTGACTCATTAGAATTTTCCAATCATCTACATTTGGAATTGCATCTCTAATATTCATTAGAAGATGGAAAACATGTTTTTTATCTTGGTTTTGTCCATTTTACTTGAATATTCTATCAAGAATTACAACATTTGTGAATAAGTTCCATAATTCCTTCACATGACCTTCACATACATATGAAGGATTGTCCAGAACTAGGGTAAGTTGTCCTAGATCACCAATGAATATAATTGATCTCCCTCCAAATGGAACATATGAATTTTCAAGAAATGCTTAAAAAAGTCGAGAATCATTTTTTGTAAATAAATTTCTCCCTATAAAACTAATTTTGATCAATAAGGATATATATAACATGTTGCATCTCTTCTTGAAAGTTAATGAAATGTGAACCTTCTAAATTGATCATTTCCTTCACTGGTATATGAAGAGAAGAGTGCATTTTCAATGCATATATAGTAAAATATGCAACACCAGTTGGGTCCAAAAGAAGCAAGCGAATATTCTTAGAAAAAGACTCGATTTTGAGTGTATGTTTAATAGATCCAACGAAGTATGACTTTCATGTACCCAAGGTTCCTTGCATAATCATATGCAGTGGTTCATCATTCCCATCTCTATAATTTTCAAGAATAATATCATAAGTTTTCTCCTAAGCTTTCAAATGAATAAGATTTTGAACAATCATCAAGAACAACAGAATTCAATTATCGATTTTGAGATATAAAATGCTTTGCACGATTACAAGTGTCACTATCCACAAGATTAAAGTTATAATTTTCCATAACATTAGGATCCCTAAATCCAAGCATGTCATATTCATTGGTATTTATATGCTTATTATTATATACGCATGATATGATATCCTACTCATGCATCTAAGTATCCCCTTGCACAATGAGCTCTTCCTCATCTTCATATTCAATTTTTTCCTATGTTGGAATTTGATTGCAATCAACATGGAAAGAATTGTATCGAAATATTTCCCAATTGTGTATGATATCATATGATTTTTGGCCTATATCTATGTGGAAATCACATAATGGATTGTACAATACCAACTTAGTCCAACAAAACTCAACTTATATTTCATTTTTGTGTGCTGGTTTTAAGCTATACCAAGGATAAGCTCATACAATATCCCCATCCTTTCGTGGTAACCATTTATAACCATGAATATATTTTTCATAATACCATGATCTAGAAACATCTATTAAAAAAAGGTGCTCCATATTTATATGCCTCTTAGTATATGCATTGATAAGAAAATTAACATTGTCAACATTATATGTTTTGATTTCTCTTGTTTGGAAACTTTCATTCCAACATTTAGAACAACACTTCGATCACTACATTTTGAAAGGGGAAGGTACAAAAGAATATGCAATCTCTCTTGTGCCCCTATATCCTTATCAATAATGGTGTCACACAACAAACACATATGCACACATTGCTAGACCATTTAGATTCGCAATAGTAGAGACACATATCAACATATCATGGAAGGTCTCATATCCCTTTTCAGATTTGATGCATGTTTCTCTATGTAATTAATTACCATGCACTTAGAAAGAATAAGATTCCAAACCATATTAGCTCACAACATAATCAATGTTTCACAATTATTTGTATTCAATCCGTCATCATTTCGTTTAAATCCAAATCTCTTTTCTCCATTTTCAGCGACATATAGTTTCGACATGTTACATCATTTCTATGGTGCCTTATATCGACATAAATTTCCTACCCTTATTTAGGAGGTAATATTTCAAATTACATGTTGTTAACATCTTATTTCTATGCTCCTCAAAATTCAAAATAAGAGGGTAAAATTCCTAGAGTTTGGTGCCAAATGATATATAGCAGAGCTTAAAAAGAAAAATTCCCTAAGAATGGAAGTCTATATAACCTTATGCTATGACCAAGAGCGGAGTTGAGAGGCTAAAGAATAAGGACCGTGGAGAATGCACATGAAAGCAAGGGACCTAGCCGTAAAACCAAGAGCGGAGGGAAAAATCACAAAAAATTGGATCAACAACAAAGATTTAAAGGAGATCTGATGGATGGTTATTGCATGGTTCAGAGTGTGAAGTTGCAAGAAGGTTAAGATGTATGGGTGGTAGGGGATTATAAACCACTTTCCATGTGGCATTTTGAGGTGACGTCTCCTGGGAAAAGCAATGAGGAAAAGACAACTTATCAAAGGTTCTGAAACCATCCTATTTACCATATAAAGGGGTGTTGGAAAAAACAAAAAGTTGTTTTATCTTTACATTGTGGGTGAACGGGAGCATCGATGGTACACCAATTTTCATCTTTGATCGAGTTCAAAGGTCTACTAGGTAGCTATGAACTCTAAAACTTTGTTGAATATTTTCATTACGAAAAGAATTCAAGATCCTATGTTACTTTGTAGGATCTTGGATGAGAAAGAGAAATTTATAATTGACAAAGAGGGGAACTTTTTCGACCCAATTCTATCTATAGGAAGTATTTCTCAGTCAAAAGAATGTTTATGGGAACTTAGGTCACAAGGGAAGGATGCGTTGAATGTTTGTAGCTCCTTTTTATATCATTTTTCCATCGAACAAACCCTATATTTTCATAATTTGCTGAATGGTATGTCAGATACTATTCATCAACTAAGAGGGTGATTATGAATAGTGGTACCACCAAAATTATCAGTCAAGTTAATGTGAAAAATGTTCATGAATTTTTGAGTTTACCTGAGAATTTTCCTAGAAACCTTGATTCTCTTAATGAGGAGGTTTTGGCGAGAGTGTATAGAGTGTAAACCTGAAGATATAGATGGATTATTGTCAAGAATTTTGAATACTAGTCACTCACTGGAAAACCTTTCTTTACCCTTAAATGTCAATATTTTCTAGGAAGAAGTTCAATTGGTCTTATCTTTGTTGAGTCAAATTTTGGGTTGTGATAATGATAAGTATGTAAATGAAGTCTTGTTAGGTTTTCTATTAAGAGCGGGTTCACCTGAGTCAGATTCATGTCTAATATGTTTTTTTAACCTAAATGAGTTCTTAGCCAATGTAATTCACTCGTAGTTGATGGAATTTCCCAAGTTGAGGTATTTCAAAAACCAGTCGTATCTTCTTAATGTGATTTTATGCTCAAATGTATTAGAGTTACAATTCCATGGTACAATATTTTCTCTTGATCTTCCCAAGAATATTAATATGTTTCAATTCATCAACATAATCATGGAAGAAGTGTACACAATTATTTTTTATGCTGACTTTCCTAGAGTTTTAGTGGATATGAAGAATACACTACAACCTTCATGAGAAAGTCGAGCGGGCAATTGGTTTTTGTACAAAAAATGCACTATTATTAGAGTGTATGGTTTCACTGGAGCACCATACAAGTTACCATATTTCTTGACAATGATAATTTTTGCCTTATAATTCATCATGAAAAGATTATTTTCAGAGGAGGAATATTTCGGTGCTTTCAAAAAACCTTCAGATGTGAAATTTCCTCTTAAAGTTGGTCCATTCATCTAAAAAATAAAGCATATTTATATGTAGTTGAAATATTGTTGGGAATTATTGATTTTCAAAGAATGGAAATAATGAATTATGATTCACATCAAGTTATTTCTCAGAGGCAAAAAAATAAGAACAAAGCTTGTGAACATCAAAGAATAGAAGGTATGGATAAGATTTCTAATCTGTTAATATTTGAGCAGAACCATGAAGAAATAAAATAAGAGATAATAGAAATTGATGTGGAAAAAAGAGATAATTTTCCCTTGATGATTCAAACACCTGCCAATTCTGATCTAGTTAATCAAAGAAACATTTCAACAAAATCCTATACAAATGCAGCAGTATTATTTTTCAGATAAGGAGAATCCAGAATGATGTTCCATGTGTAAATCCAAGTTTGATCTTATTTCAAGTTATGTAGACAAGAAGAAGGAATATTTTGATGATACACAAAATCTATTTCCTCGGGTGAGAAAATTGATAGATCAAAAAGTATCATTAATCTCAACTTAGGATTTAGAGAGAAACACCCTAAAATTTTGCACTTGTAAGTGATGAAAGTTTATTGGATATGGAAGTTAGATTGGACAAGATCAGTGTTCCTAACAAGATCCAGCTTCATTGACAAACTGGAGATGTGTTATATTCCTATCTTCTACAATCTACTTTAAAAATCACGAAGTTATAGTCAGTCATAGAGAAATTGGAGACTCGGATTAGACAAGAAAAGGTTGAGAATAAGGAAAATTTAGTTTAGATTAAAAATTTGCAGAAAGATCTTATAGTTTCAGGAACTGAACCAAATAATACTCATTTAACTAAAAAAATTCTTGAGGAAAAAAAAATAATATTCAAATGCTTAAGAGGAAAATCAAGCTCCCAGGTTCACAACATGTTCAATCATATGAGTTAATTGTATTACAACAAGAAAAGGAAAATAATCATTAAGAAATGATGGATTATAAAGGAATAATGTTAAAGCTGCAAGAAGAAAAATAGACCTGGGAGATAGAGAGATCCATATTATTGTCTCAAATTTCAGTTTTGAATACAAGTCAGAGAGAGGAGGAAGACGTATTAGAAGAATTAATGAGCCAACCTCTTATTCACAATGACGAGCAAATAAATGAATCTCCTATAGAGGAACTATCAATTGCCATGTCACATATTAATTTAATGGAAGGGGAAATTAAGGAATTGAAAGAGAAAAATCATAAACTCAAACAAGAGTTGGCCCAAAATACTGAAGAGATGAATACAGTTTTACATGAAAAGAAGCAGTTGCAAAATAAATTCAGCGAGTTAAGAGATAAAATAACAAGTAAAGTGCCTTTGCAAGGGGGGGAAACATCTTATATGGGACACATTATCAATGGAAATTACAAATTTCATGCCTTATTTGAATTATGTTAATGATAAAAATCTAATAGTAGCTATGGATTTCCAAATATGTAAGGTAGTTAATGAGACTCTGGATAAGAAGCCCTTGGATACAACCCAGAATTCTATTGATTTCCTAAATAATTCAACTTATGAAGACATGCAAGAAATGGGAATTAGAGATAGACTTGGTATTTATTGTGGGCTATATGGTTTATTGGAAAACATAATCATACTAAAAATGTGCAAGAAAAAATGAGTCGGATGCTTCTGCAGATTAAGAATTTCAAAATATTATTCCAAAAACTCTTTGATGGTGTTCTCCCTCCTTTTTGGGATGATGATGGAAAGTTATTTATCAAGAGAAATATCACAATTTATTGGTACACAATCACATGGATCACTCAAAGTTCAAGGATTTAACTAAAGGGTTGACTGGGAAGGTTATCATTGATAAGTTGACATATGACTTTGAAATATTTGATCAATTATTAATTACTCAAATAAATTTTCCACCTTTGTCTTATACTTCATGTGTGGAGTTGGAAGTGTTGATAAAAGAGATGATGGACTACGACATCATGAACCACGAGTAGTGGAAGGCCATGGAGAAGTTTGGAAATACTAAGTATAGATTACATGAATGATGATAGATGTCACAATTATAAGGAGCAATTATTTTATCTCATCTTGTAGCCATGTGGAATTTTCAAATTATGAAAATATATTACTTAAACAAAGCATGCAGTTATTGTTCATAGAAATTAGGAATTTAGTTACAAGAACTTTGTTGTAATAGATAGTTCATTAGTTTTACTCTCGAGGAGGTATCTTGTATATATTTTGAATTTTGTGATGTATTGGGGGTTTGGATCCCAAGAAAAGAAAGAGACAATTGTGAACTTTATTTTTTGGCTATCAATATAATTTTACGGAGAACTAAAAGACAGAACTTTTTTTGAAGAAAAATTTCATATGATAACATTTTGAAGTTTGTGATATAATTTTATGCGTATGTGTTCCTTTTGTCTCGGTATTCCATTATAGGCATTTCTTCCTAGTATTCGTCTAACATTATATTAAAATTATTCCAAAGTTTGATGCTTTGATGTAATGGATTGTTATTTCTAAACTTTGCTTCCATCCTACAGCAAATTGTATGACTGAAAAATGTTGTCTACCTTGCTTCCGTGTTAGATATTTTCATTCCTTTGTTCACAAAATGAATATTTTTTCTTCATAAATCCATGACTAATGGTTTATTTCTCTTGATCTTACCAACTACAAACTTGAAACTATTGTAATTAATATCTGAAGATTTTAGCCATCATGCTGAAAAGGATAGATTGTTATTGCAATGACCTTGAGTAGTAACTTTATAGAGGGAGCCCCCTTTGAATGAAAGTGATAGATTTTAGTTGAAAGATTGGTTTGAGGTTACCTTTGAAATCTCCCTTCCACAACCAAAGGAAATTTCTGAGTGATGAGATTTTGGCTACAATACTGGGGACGAAACATATTTTTTCTTTCCTTGGAAAAGAACAATAAAGATTCAGAAATGATTTCAGTGAGAAAATAGAAGTTAGACATTTAATTTAGTTGAATGTTTTGCTCTGGTGACTTCAAAGATTTCAAGCATGTATTCAAGATAGGTGATTCCACTGGAGGAAACTTGGCTTCAATAATAATATATACAAGAGGAAATCCATATCCTAACCCACTGGAGATTGTTCAATATCCAGAAATAATTATTAGTAAATGAAAAGAAAGTTACAAGCAGGCACATCCCAAATTCAAAGATATTTTTCTTTACCAAAAAGAGAAACTACTAGCCTTGAAAATACTTTGTCTAAGTTAAAAATTGAGCATTTATTCTTGAGAACAAAATATGAAATAGATCTTGATCAAGAAAATTTGGATGAACAAAAGTTTCAATCTTACTTGTTAGATTCTCTATGGGAAAACCTACAAATTTATAGAGAGGCCCATCCTTTGGCTTCTTGCAGTAAAAAACATAAAAATAAAGGAATAAAGTCAGAAATATACTGTGCCAACAGTTTTTCTCAAATAGTTACAGTAACTCCAAAAGTTCAAAGTATTCCTCAGACACCACCTAGAGCCATGGATGTTAGGTTTTCCCAACTTGCCCTACATGCTTAGTTACATGACCTCCCTCATAGTTTTGCTCAAATAATTGTTCTATTTGATGAGGAAGGAAGTATTACTACATGAAAAAATTTAGATAAGTTTGGTGATTTTATATATTTGGAGTAAGCCGATGATGATAATGTTAAAATGAGGTTACTAGAATAGAGTCTCTCTGCATAAGTAAAAAAATGGTTTAAAGGGCTCCAAGTTGGAAGTACACATAATTTCAATAAAATTGAAAAAAAAAATCTTGAAAAGTGGGAAGATAAGAAGAACCCATTGCAGATTCTAACCCAATATAACAATCTAAAAAGGAACAATGTAGAATATGTTCAGGAGTTTTATACCATATTTATGAGGTTATTCAATTCAATACCAATTGATATCAAACCCCCTATAGGAGCTGTGAAATTTCATTACGCTGATTCTTTTGATAGTGATTTTGCATTGTTGTTGAGGGAGAGAAATATGCAAATATTTAGGATATGATGAAAAATGATATCAAATTTGAAGTGAATCTTATGGCATCAGGAAAGATGAAGCATAAGGTCGAAATGGATAAAAAGAAAATTAAAGAAGAAGGACAGTATTTTGTGTCTCAATCTATGGATGCAAAATTTTATATGATGATGAGAAAAATGGAAAAGTTGGTAGACATACTCTCTTTGGAAAATAGACCCATTGTTAGAGAACCACCAAATCCACAAATCAGAAATCCAAATTATAATAGACCTCTAATTTCTCAATTAAGGCAAAGGGATCAAAGGAATCCAATAAATCAACAAAGTAGGCATCCTTTTCGAGAAAATTATGTTGTTGATGAACAAATTGAATCACCTAAATATCAGATACATCATCTCAAACAATCTCAACCCCATTTTTATTTGACAGAAGATTAATACAATTGGTTTGTCCAACAATCACATTCTAACTTATCATCTGAAGAAACAGGATTAGAGCAATATCAAAAAGGTTATCAAAATGTAGTGATGGATTTCCAGAAAAGGTATACCCTTAGGAATAAGGCTATTGATGTATCAATAAATAAATATCATCATGATCAACCTTTAACTAGTCAAAAAAATCAAGAAGTTGTTCAAAAGGATCATCCTAAGAGAGATACTAAGGCTCAAAGAACCAGAGGTACTTCAGTCATCCTTCAACTTGAAAAATGAAATATCAAAGATCAAAATTTCAGTCCCTTTCAATGCACTTTTGAAAAATGTTCAATACAAAAGTTAAATTTCTAGAATAATAAAAGGAAAAGATGACCAACAACCAAATACTTTGGAAATTCATGATGATGCTCCAACTATTATCTTTGGTCGAAAGATTGAAGATACTGAACAAGATGTGCCACCATTCTATGTTAGTATAAATATTCATGACATGATCATTCATGATGCCATGTTGGATTCAGGAGCTTCCTACAATTGTATGCCAAAAGCTATGGTTGAAAGTTTGGGTTTAGACATCACAAGACCCTATAAAGACCTTTTTTCTTTTGAATCAAGAAAGGTGATATGTTTGGGTTTTATCAAAGATTTAGTATTTTTATTAACCCAGATCCCAGCCAAGAGTATTGTTATGGATGTGGTAGTAGCAGATATTCCACCTAAATTTGGGATATTGTTATATATATCTTGGGCTTCAAAATTAAAAGGAATGTTACAAATGTACATGTCGTATGTTACGATTTTGGTGTTTGCTAATCAATGGAGGTTGTACAGAGAAAAACAATTGGAATATGTGGTTAGCAATCAAAATAAGCCAGATAATTATCATGTATGTGTCCTTGATACGAATATTGGTTCTTCTATATTTTATTATGATGTTGATCCAGAAAAAATAGACATAATTATATTCCAATAGTTGAATAAAAAGGTCCTCATATTTTTAGACAAAGCAATTATCAAATGACCAAAAAAGAACAGGGAATGAAGAAGGAGATATATGATAGGGGATTGTGGAATATTGACTTTGATGGAGCTGCCAGCTAGGGAGAGGTTGGAGTTGGGGTGTGGATAAAGTCTCCTAGTGATGATTTGAAGCTTGATTATTCAAACTAGATTTTTAATGTACAAATAATGAGGATGAATATGAAGCTTTGATTTTAGGTTTGAATATTTTGAAAGATTTGGGAGCTAGGAGGATAGTTGTATATGGAGATTCATAGTTGATAGTAAATTAAGTGAATGGTACCTATCAGACTAAACATCCAAAAAATGAGATCCTACAGAGATGAAGTGTGGGTCTTATTTGGGATTTTTTTCACTAAGCACAAAATTTTGCTAATCCCTAGAGAACAAAACAGTATTGTTGATACTTTAGCTACTATTGCTAGTACTTTCAAGATTCTGGTTCATCCAAATAGAAAATATGAAATTGTGGTTAAACATAGACCTTATATACCGAATAATGTAAAACATTGGAAAGTATTTGAAGATGATCATCAAATTAAAAAAAATTTGGAGCTGACATAAAAGTTTGATGGTACAGAGTTGATGGAGAAAACCAAGGTGATTAAAAAAATGAACAAGAAAACAATGTTGAAGATTGGGATCCTGATCCAAAAGAATTGCTTAATACCATCAGAGGAAAGGAAATCATTCAAATAAAAAACTATTGAATTCTTGAAGGATTACTTCCTTTAGAAAAACTCTTTGATAATAATGATGTGGCCAAAAATCCCAAAGTTGTCCCAGATGGTAATGAAGTGGAGGAATGAAATATTGGAACATAATAGTAGCCCAAGTTGGTGAAATTGTCCAAGTTTTTATCTTAAAAAGAGAAACATAAATATGTCAAAACCTAAGATAATGAGAAAATTCTTAGATTTTTTTTCTTGGAGTTATGAAGACTTGAAATAATAAGACACATCCATAATTCAACATACCATTCCCATAAATCCTAATGAAAAACTATTCAAGAATAAATTGAGAAGAATAAATCCCGTTGGTGCCACTCATAGAAAAAGAAGTGAAAGGGGATTTTTTATGCTAATATCATTTTCTCTCTTAGATTTTTAAAAGGGGTTGAAAACTTGGTTCCTATAAAGAAGAAAAGTGGAGAAATCCGGTTGTGTGTAGATTTCAGAAATCTAAACAAAGTTTCTTTGAAGGATAATTACCCTCTCCTGAAAATGGACCATATTTTGCAGCA
Organism: Pseudotsuga menziesii; assembly: GCA_001517045.1. Lineage (NCBI taxonomy): Eukaryota > Viridiplantae > Streptophyta > Pinopsida > Pinales > Pinaceae > Pseudotsuga > Pseudotsuga menziesii. Next base: position 78,352 of record LPNX010425365.1, read on the forward strand.
CGTGGTGGGAGATGACAGAATGTCAATGCTGGATGGTTTTTTAGGTTATAACCAAATCAAAGTTCATCCAAAATACCAGGAAAAACATCCTTTACTACACCTTGGGGAGCTTTCATGTATGCAAAAATTCCTTTTGGATTAATGAATGCAGGAACTACTTTTCAGAGAGAAATGGATATAGCATTTGTAGAAGAAAAGGACAAGTTTGTGGTTGTCTATATGGATGATATAAGAATGTTCTCTAAATCTGATGTAGATCATTTGAAACATCTACAAAAGTTCTTATTGAAGTAGAAAGTTTGGAATCTCTCTTAATCCAAAGAAATCCATTTTTTCTATGAAAGAAGGGAAACTGTTGGGAAACATAATTTCCAGAGATGGAATAAAAATAGATCCTGATAGAGTGGCTACAATCCATAAAATTGGTATTCAAAGGAACAAGAAGAAAATTCAATCATTTCATGGAAGGGTACAATGTTTTTGAGAAAAAATGTTCCTAATTTTGCATAAATCCTAAAGTCAATCACTAATATGTTGAGAAAAGGAAATGAAATTAAATGGATGGTTGAAGCCAAAAAATCCTTCAATAACATAAAAAGGGCGATAACTAAAGCACCTGTTCTAATTGGTCCAAATTTTTAAAAATATTTCTTAGTGTTTTCTTTTGCTTCAGAACATACAATTGATGAGGTATTGCTACAGAAATATGATGAAGGTTTTGGAGAGCCGATTGCCTATTTTAGCATAGCCTTAAGAGATGTTGAATTAAAGAACAATATCATGGAAAAACATGTGTATGATCTTATCAACTCTTTGAAATATTTTTGAGTATACATATTACATTCTCATATTATTACCTTTGTTCCTAATAATACAGTGAAAGATATCCTGACCCAACCAGATCCTAAAGGTCGTAGGAGAAAATGGATTGTTGTACTTCTTGAGTATGATTTGGAAATCAAACCCACAAAGTTGATCAAAGGACAATGATTAGAAAAATTAATGGTTGAATCAAATTGTGATTCATTGTAGATTAATCATATTTCTAATATGTCATCAAATGCGGACCAGGAATTAAAATTGCATGTATCTTAATATTTTAGCTCATCTCCTTGGTATAAATATGTTGTCTGTGTGCTACAAAATTTACAAGCTGCATTGGAATTTAGTAAAACTAAAGCAAGGTCGATAAAATTGAAAGTAGGTAGGTTTTGTATCATGAATGGTTATTTGTATTAGAGAGATCTAGGTGGATTTTTTTTTTTTGTTTACTTGAAGAAGAAGTCAAAATTACTATGAAAGAGTTTCATGAAGGAATTTGTGGCGGTCACCATTATTGGAGAGAAACTGTAAACACAATTTTGAGGGCATGTTTTTATTGGCCAACAATGTTTTCTGATGTATGTAAAGAAATAACATCATGTCACCAATATCAAATATTTAAAGGAAGAACAAAAATGTTATCTTTACCTTTTAAGCCCATATTTGTTGAAGCATTATTACTACAATGGGGATTAGATTTTAATGATGAATAAACCCCACTTCTTCAGGGAAACATAAATGGATTTTGACTGCAACTGATTATTTCACTAAATGTATCGAAGTTGTACCAACTCGAAGAACTACAAATGTAATTATTAAATTGTTGGAAGAAAATATTCTTCCTAGATTTGGATTCCCAAGAAGGATTATTACAAATAATGCGCAAGCCTTCAAATCCATAAAGACGGTGACTTTTGTCAGAACTATCATATCAATTTGAGTCATTTGACCACTTATTATCCTCAAGGAAATGGTTTGGATGAATCATCAAATAAAATATTAGTTAGGATTATCAAAAAATTATTACAAGTCAACAAAAAGGCTTGGCATTCAAAACTTATATTTTCTTTATGGGCTAATAGAGTTAGCACTAAAAAGTCAATTGGTACTTCACCTTTTCAATTAGTTTTATGGAGGGAGAATAGTCTTTCCTCCTTCTTTGGGGTTACAAGTAATGAAATTTTTACAAGATTAGGAAGAAGAACCTAATGATGTTTAGAGGAGAATTACTCAATTGATATAAGTTCAAGAAATGAGGAAACGGTATATGATAAAGCTCAAGTTTTTCAAGAAAGAATGAAAAAGGTCTTTGACAATAAATAAAAACATGAAGATTTTCAAATTGGTGATTTTGTATTAAAGTGGGAATCCAGAAACACAGATGATACTAAAATGTTTGATCATCTATGGAAAGGACCATATAGAGTACTTTCTTTTTGAGGGAACAATGCATTCATTTTGCATGATTTGAATGGAGGGGTGCTGGTTGGAGGCCCAATGAATGGGAGGCTCTTAAAAAATTATTCTAAGTGAAGGGATTGAGAAATTAATTATATATATTTATTCTGTATTTCCATTGCATTTTTAAGTTACAGGTGTGGACAAATTTTTCATATTTGAAGCCCGGAGTGAAGGCCCTAAGGTTTCGGAAGTGGTTGTCATTTTGTTATTTTCAAAAAAATAAAAAAGTTGAAAATAATCACACGTCGAGAATTGTGAAGTAAGGTTTTCAGGTTTGAAATAGAGAATGGACCAATGGATTAGGAACAAGGCCTGTAGTTTATTTTCTACCTAGCAGGGAAGATAGGATTCCCACTGGATCCAAATGTTAACATCTTATTTCTATGCTCCTCAAAATTCAAAATAAGAGGGTAAAAGTCCTATATTTTGGTACCAAATGATATATAGAAGAGTTTAAAAAGAAAAATTCCCTAAGAAATGAAGTCCATATAACCTTATGTTATGACCAAGAGTGGAGGCGAGAGGGATAAAGGAATAAGGAGCATGGAGAATGAACATGAAAGAATGGGACCTAGCCACAAAACCAAGAGTGGAGGGAAAAAGTGCAAAAAATTGGATCAATGACAAATATTGAAAGGAAATATGATCGACATTTATTGCATGGTATGGAGACCGAAGTTGCAAGAAGCTTAAGGTGGATTATAAACCACTTTCCGCTTAGCGTTTTGGGGTGAAGTTCGTTACGAAAAGAAGTGAGGAAAAAACAAATTATCAAAGCTTCCAAGACCATCATATTTACCATATAAAGGGGTGTTGGAAAAAGTTTAAAAAAAAAATTGTCTTTACATTGTGGGTGAATGGGAGCATCGACAACACACCAGTTTTCATCTTCGACCAAGTTCGTAGGTTAATTCTCGAACATTCTTCTATCTACCTCTGAAATCTAAACCTTTGTTGAATATTTTGGTTACGGAAAGAAGTCAGGATTCTTTGTTACTTTGTGGGATTTTGGATGAGAAAGAGGAAGTTAAAATTGATCGAGAGGGAAAAACATTTTATCTAATTCTACTATAGGAAGCATTTCTCAGTCAAAAGAACTTTTATGGGAACTTAGGTCGCAAGGGCAGGATGTGTTGAACGTTAGCAATTCGCTTTTGTACCATTTTTCCATTGAAAAAACCCTACATTTTCCAGAATTTGTTGAATGGTGTGTCAACAACTATTCATCAACTGAGAGGGTGATTATGAATAGTGGTACCAGCCAAATTCGTTGTCACATTAATGCGAAAATTGTTCGTGAAGTTTTGAGTTTACTTGAGAAGTTTCCTAGAAACACTGAGTCTTTTAACGAGGAAGTTTTGGTCAAATTGTAAAGATGTAGATGGTTTCTTGTCAAGAATTTTGAAGACTGTTCAGTCATTGGAAAACCATTCTTTACCTGTAAATGTCAATATTTTCTAGGAAATATGAACATGCAATTGGTTTTTGTACAATGAATTCACTTTTATTAGAGTATATGGTTTCACTGGAGCACCATACAAGTTATCGACTTTAATGACATTATTATTTGTTTCCTTAGAATTCATCAGGAAAATATTATTTTCAGAGGGGGAACATTTCGGTGCTTTCAAAAAATCTTCAAATGTGAAATTCCCTCTTAAAATTAGTCCATTCATGTTCAAAAATAAAATCATCTTTATCTGTAGTTGAAAGATTATTGGGAGTTATGGATTTTCAAAGAATGGAAATATTGAATTATGATCCACATCAAGTTATTTCTCAGAGGAGGAAACAAAATAAAGAACAAATATTTTGAATATCAAATAATAGAAGGTATGGATAAGATTGTTAATCTGTTAAGATTTGAGAATAACCATGAAGAAATAAATGAAGAGATAATTGAAATTGATGTGGAAAAAAAATAATTTTGGCCTTGGTAATTCAAACACCTTCCAATTCTTATCTAGTTAATAAGAGATCCATTTCATCAATTGATAATCTGGAAATTGGTGAAGACGTTTCAAACAAAAGAATTAAGATACACTCCTAAGGAGAAATAGTTATGTAGGATGAGAAGAATTTGAGTAATTCGGGGAAGAGTGTTCTTTTGCAACAAAATCCTGTACAAATGTAGCAGTGTTCTTTTTCAGATAAGGAGAAGCTAGAATCATATTCCATATGTAAATCGAAGTTTGATCTTATTTCAAGTTACGCAGAAAAGAAGGAGTCTTTTGATGAAACACAAAATCTATTTCCTATGGTGAGAAAATTGACATATCAGAAAGTCTCATTAATCTCAACTAAGGATTTAGAGAGAAACACCCTGAAATTTGCAGTTGTAAGGGATGAAAGTGTATCAGAGATGGAATTTAAATTGGACAAGATCAATATTCCTGACAATATCTAGCTTCATAGACAAAATGGAGATGTGTTATATTCGTATCTTCTAAAATATACTTTAAATATCACAAATTTACAGTTAATCATAGAGAAATTAGAGACTCAAATTAGACAAGAAAAGGTTGGGAATAAGGAAAATTTAGTTCAAACTAAGACAAATCTTATAGTTTTAGGAACTGAACCAAATGATACTTATTTAACCAAAAATACTATTGAGGAAAAATAAAATACTATTCAAACGCTTAAAGAAAACTGAAGGTCTCATGAACAAAACATGTTCAATCCTTTGAGTTAATTGTATTACAACAAGAAAAAGGATAAATTCATCAATAAATGATGGATTATAAAGGAAGAATGTTAAAGTTGCAAGAAGAAAAACATGCTTGGGAGATAGAGAGATTTGGATTATTGTCACAAATTTCAGTTTTGAATACAAGTCAAAGAGAAGAGGAAGAAGTATTAGAAGAATTGATGAGTCAACCTCTGATTCACAATGATGAGTAAATAAATGAATCTCCTATAGAGGAACTATGAATTTCCATGTCACATATTAATTTAAGGGAAGGGTAAATTATTGAAGAGAGGAATAAAGTTTTAAATGAAAAGAAGCAATTGCAAAAGAAATTCAACAAGTTAAAGGATAAAATAACAAGTAAAGTTTCTTCGTATGGGGGAAATCATATTATATGGGACACGTTATCAGTGGAAATTACAAATTTCAATCCTTATTTGAATTTTTTTAATGATAAAATTCTAATAGTATATATGGATTTCCAAAGATGTAAATTGGTTAATGAAACCATGGATAAGAATCCCTTGGATATAGCCCAGAATGTTATTGATTTCTTAAACACTTTGACTTATGAAGACATGCTAGAAATGGGAATTAGAGATATACTTGTCATTATCTTATGGTCTAGAATATTTATTGGAAAACATAATCATGTTAAAAATGTGAAAGAAAAAGTGAGGCAGATACTTTTGCAGATTAAATATTTCCAAAACTCTTTGATGGCGGTCTCCCTCCTTTTTGGGACGATGATGAAAATTATTTTCTCAATATCAATATCATAGTTTATTGGTACACAATCGCATGGATCACTCAAAGTTCAATGGTTTAACTAAATGGTTTGCTAAGAAGGTTATAATTGGGAAGTTGATATATGACTTTGAAATATTTGATCAATTCTTAATTACTCAGAGAAGTTTTTCATCGGTGTCTTATACTTCATATGTGGAGTTGGAAGTGTTGATAGAAGAGATGATGGACTACAACATCCTGAACCAAGAGCAGTGGAAGGCCCATGGAGAAGTTAAGAAAGACTAACTATAGATTACATCAATGAGGGACAGATGCCATAATTCTAAGGTGAAAATAGTTTATCTCATCTTGCAGCCATGTGGACTTCAAATTATGCAAATCATTTACTTAAACAAAGCATGCAGTTATTGTTCCTAGAAATTAGGAATTTAGTTACAAGAACTTTGTCGTAATAGATAGTTCATTAGTTTTACACTCGGGTAGGTATCTTGTATATATTTTGAATTTTATGATGTATTGGTGGGTTGGATCCCAACAAAAGAAAGAGACAATTGTGAACTATATTTTTTAGCTATTAATATAATTTTACGGAGGACAGAAAGACATAACGTTTTATGAAGAAAAAATTCCCTTGATAACATTTCAAAGTCTGTGATCTTCTTTTATGTGTATGTGTTACTTTTATCTCAGTATTCCATTATATGTGTTTATTCCTAGTATTCAATTGCGAATAAACTGTTTGGAATTCATCTCTGGTGCTCCAAATGCATGCAATTGAATGCTCATATTTTTTTCATCTAACATTACATTACAATTATTCCAAATTTTGATGCTTTGATATAATGGATTTTTGTTTCTAAACTCTACTACCATCCTGCAACGAATTTTATGACTGGAAACTGTTGACTACCTTGCTTCTGTGTTAGAGATTGTGCATTCCCTTTGTTTGCAAACTGAATATTTTTGCTCCATAACTCCATTCCCAATGGTTTCTTTCTCTTGATATTACCAACTACAAAATTGAAACCTATTGTAATTTATATCTGAAGATTCTAGGAATCATGCTAAAAAAGATAGATTTTTGTTGCAATGACCTTGAGTAGTAGCTTTATAGAGGGATCCCCCTTTGATTGAAAGGGATAAATTTTAGTCTAAAGATTGGTTTGAGGTTACCTTTGAAATTTCCCTTCCACATCTAAAGTAAATTTTTGAGTGATCAAACATGCTATGTGATTCTCAACACAATTTAGAATGCCTCCCTCACTAAGAGGGAGTATTAAATGTACAGCATCATGATTCATTCTCCAAGCCAATGTTGTGCATCCAGAATTGGGCCTCATGTGTGGAGGTAGAGAGACTAAGTTAGAATCAGTAACTTGTAGTAGATTCTCAGGATGGACCTAAGGATGACTAAGCCTTTAGTTTTTAAGGTTGTTCCTCATTTGTTGAGGTGAATGCTTTGATTTATGAAAGTTATGATGTTGTAAAGTCTTGTTGGACAAGACTCCAAACTTGTATGTGTCAAGTCATGATTCTCATATGGGCATCTAGTTATAGTAGGGGCCTATGTAGTTGACCTTAAATTATAAAGGTAGTTGATTTTCATGTGGATCTCTAGTTATAGTAGGTAGGCATGGGGTGGGACTTCATTTATAAAGGCAGATGATTTGCATGTTGAAGCATCAATGTTCTGTGATGTATTGTTAAAAATGGTCACTGATTTCTATTAAGTCTCCTTTAGATATTAGATACCTCTAGAGTCAATTACTTTAGCAGATGATCATTTGGTCTGAGAGTAATATAATATGATCATAACATTAGACAAATATTCTGAGTATAATATGATATTATATTAATTAAATTTCACATATTGAACATGCAGTAAAGATTAAGAGATGAAGAAATAATTCATAGAGAATTCGAATTTCCCATATGATGACTAAAGTGGAATTGAATTTTTGAGCTTTATTTAAAGCCACAATGTATGTTTCAATTAATTAAAGAAATTACAATGATCATTACAAAGTAAATCAATCAGCATGATTCAATTGAGAATAGTTAACTAAGTGTTAATAAAGATGGGCTATTTAACTAAAGTGTTTATACTTTAATTAAACTAATAGATGACATTAAATTTAATCAAAAGAAGATACTTTCGTTAATAAATTGTTTTCGTGACAAAAATTGAGTTAAAGCACTATGACACTTAAGTTAGAATTCTATCTATGTGATCATACATACAATTAGATGGTGAGTTCACTTCGGAGTGAATTAAGCATTAGTTAATGTCAAAGATTAAAGGCATGGTGCATATGTCATGCATGATGAAGATTCCAATGTATAGGAATTACTATCCATCAAGGAAATTCATAGTTTTGGTGTATGTAGTGAACAAATATCATGCAACCATTCACTATTGTTTGCATGGCAGTTATTTCAGCTTGGTATTAATGTGATGGGAACATGGCAAGTTGAAACAGTTAATCTATATTCTCTATTGCTCATAATTCTGTTTTATTTGGAACTTGGGGTGTCGAAGACAATTTGCTAGTGTAAAAATACATTCTTTGTAATCTATCATAACTATACTTTGCATATTTGTTGAGGTTTTTCATCCTTGTTGTTTTAAGGGTTTCCGCAGGGTACATCTTGTGTTGTGGATGAATGATTTATGTATTGAATGTTCCATTGACTCCAATATTCAATATTTTTGCAATTAAATTTGTAAATTTCAAATATCATCTTATTTTCTAAAAAAATAACATTTCCAAGTGGTCATATGCTAAATTAATTCACTCTAGATGTGGCCAATCTCTTGAGGATACTTAATATCTTATCCATTTATAATACCATGGTTAGTAGTACATGACACACCATTCATGCTTTCACTTGCAAAGCATTACCTCAACACATGAGGTTATGTCTTGGCCCACAAGACCTTACTACTTAGACTTGACAAACAAGACTAGAAAACACCATCACTTTGACATACACAACAATTTACTCAACACATGAGGGATTAACCTTTACACATAAGTCTTAGTCATTGTTGAGTCCAACTCAATATTCTACTCCAAGTTTCATGAGTCCAACTCAGGCTCCCTAAGGCACTACCTCAACACACGAGGATCATTCCTAGAGCACAAGATTGAATTGGAGAATGACTCATGATGTTGTAACTTTAACAATGGTATGTTGGGCCGAGGATTCTTTTCCCGGTATGTGAATGCTATGGATTTTTTAGGGCTCTGTGTATAGATACTATGAATATAGGTATGATACCATGAGGGATCTATGTATACTATGAATATGGGATATTAATGTTATTCTATTATTATGTAGGAACTTGTGTGTCTAGTATGTTGTAAGCCTTAAAATTTAGGGGTTGGAAATCAAACCGAAACAAAAGAAAAAAAAATTATTTTAATGTTTTCTATAATTTCTATAATTGGTGTAATTGTTTTCACCTTTGTGGATGCTTGCATAACTATTAGGATATTTCTTTTGAATATTTACTTTGTGGCATTGTTTTGTTTAAATGATATCAATAATGAATGTTCTTATTTTGGTACTATAAAGCACTCTGATCTAATGATCAAACTCTACTCCTTGTAAATTTGAAATTACACTATTTACATTAAAACCCCTACTCCAATCAGCAAACCACTATGCTAAAATATCTCGTAGTGGGTAGGTTGATTAGCATGTATAAGTTTAGTATCATCAAATTATTAAAACACATTAGGTCCAAGGAGCATGAAAGGTTAAATAAATTCATACAAGTATTTGAGCCTCTCCTTAGGTCCAGGGAACATGGTGGGTCATCCATAATCATGTGAGCATGTCGTCGATGAAAAAACAAAAAACGAACACCAACACATACAAAATTATTTTTAAGTAAAGGGAAGTTTCCTAGTGCAATTCTTCATTGTTGTGAGTGTATTATCCACTATGTCAATTATGTCATTATTGGATAGTTCTTGCATGCTGTAAATATCATTTTATAAGGTCGTGGTTATCGTTAATATATTTTTTGAGAAACTCCTTTCAAGTGGTTAATTTTTTGATGCCATAAAATATTTTGGACTCTTCTAGGCTAAGGGAAGACAACTAGAGTTAGGATATATTGTTTATGCTTGAAAACTTGCTTGGATCAAAAGAGACTCCTATGCATAATGTGGCATTTTGATACAACCCTCCTATGTTGATGTTCAAAGAAGAGGAGTCTTTTATACTTATTGTAGTTTTTTTGCATTTGAAGACTCCAATATATAGCAGGTCATATTGACCCAAATCTCTCAAGCACATATAGGAAGAATTTAAGAATCCTTTTGTGATTTCCATATTCGAAGACTCTTTCTCTTATACCCACTTTGTTTAATGCATGGGAAATAGGTTTTATAATATAAGAGGTCTTCCATCTTCTTTTACCATAAGCGCGTTGTATGTTGATGCTATGCATGTGTCAAATACATTTTGTGAATGGGGTAAAGGTAAGACATGCTTTTTAGTACTACATGGAAGCATTGTTGTGGGTTTAAGTGTGTTGGTTGTGGAGCATGATCTTCCAGATTCAAAGATGTTATTTTTTGGTCGTGTTTGTACCCTATATTTATTGTACACTTGTTCTGACAGGGGGGTGCAAGGGTGAAGCCCCTTAAATAAATTTTTGGGATGTTTGTGTTATATTTTTATCATTTAAGCTGGCATTAACTTAGGATATTAACTGAGAGAATAACAAGCACAACAATAAACACAAGAGACAAGAGACACAAATAATTTTCCTTGGGGAAACCATAAAGGAGAAAACCCCGCAGCTTCCTCAGAGATAGAATGAGCACCAATGGCAGCAGTAAAACCTGAAAACATAAAGATGATCTCCATAGCTTCTCTCTCTCTCTCTCTCTCTCACTTGAGAGAGCTACTTCTCTCTCACTCATGCACCCCAATGAGTGAGTGTGTGTGTAATAAATAGAGAGGCTCACTCTCTATTTATATTCTTTCGTTCACTTAATGTCCACTTTAACATGTCGGACCCACTTAATAATTAATTACTAGATCTGACATCTCTAGGAGAGTCTAATAACCCTAGTGCACCACAACTGTGGGGACTTTTCCCTCCGATCAACAAGGAGGGTTAACGTTGACACAACTAAGGGGACTATTGCCCCTATTTACAATGGAGGGTTAACCTCAATGACTTTACATGACTTGTTACATTATTGAATATCCCAATCAGAACATCGGGGCATGACATGACTCAATTACACTATAGATACTTCCCATAATAAACATCGGGGTACAATACATAAGATATACAAGTGAATAAATTCTAAAGTTACAAATACATCAACACTCCCTCTTAACTAGGAAGGTATTCTCTCAACACAATTTATCAGCACAAGTATTCTTCTCTATATCATCTGGATCATCATCAAGTCATCTTCATCTTCAAGTCATATTCATTGTCAAGTAATCTTCATCATCAAGTCATCTTCATTGTCAAGTCATCTTCATCAAGTCTGGATCATCACTGGATCTGGATCATCATTGGATCATCATCAAGTATGGATCATCATTTGAACTAGATCATCACTGCTGGATCATCATCAAGTATGGATCATCACTTGATATGGATCATCACTGTTGGATCATCATCAAGTTTGGAACATCACTCAATCTGGATCGTCACTACTGGATCATCATCAAGTCTAGATCATCACTTGATGTGGATCATCACTGCCGAATCATCATCAAGTCTAGATCATCAATTGATCTGGATCGTCATTGATGGATCATCATCAAGTCTGGATCATCATCAAAGATGGATCATCACTGAATCATCATCATCATTAATGCTTCTACTATCTCAATCAAATGGTGATATCTCTTCATTCTTCTTGTCACAAGAAGTTCTACAGAGCCAGCCATTTTTCATGCCAGTTGTAGGCCTAACCTTCATGTAGGTCTTCATCATCTTCAGCACTTGTATCTAACCATGGAGTGAACCATGTCAGAAAGGCCCGCCCAACACTTACATCTCACCATGGGAGGAACACATTTAAGAACCATGTCAGAAAGGCACGCCCAACACTCACATCTGACCATGGGAGGAACACATCCAAAACCCATGTCAGAAAGGCCCAGCACTCACATCCAACCTCATCTTGTCAGAAAGGCTCTGCACTTACATCCGACCTCATCTTGTCAGAAAGGCTCTACACTTACATCCGACCTCATCTTGTCAGAAAGGATATGCACTTACATCCGACCTCATCTTGTCAGAAAGGCTCTGCACTTACATCTGACCTCCTCTTGTCAGAAAGGCTTTGCACTTACATCCAACCTCATCTTTTCAGAAAGGCTCTGCACTTACATCCGACCTCATCTTGTCAGAAAGGCGTTTCACTTACATATGATCATGTGGGAACCAATCCCTCTGTCACATCAAAATGGATCTGCACTCATATCTGATCATGTAAAACTACATCCCACAGTCATATCAGAATGGCCCTTAGTCCCAGACTGATTATTCCTAGTAACTAAACAAGTGCCTCCATTCCAAGAATGGTATTCATCACTTATATCTGATCATGTAGGAACCAATCCTATAGTCACATCAGAATGGCTCAGCACTCACATCTGACATGGAAGGAACCAAATCCTCTCACCATGACAGAATGGATTAGCCCTTACATCTAACCATGGAAGGAACCAAATCCTCTCACCATGTCAAAATGGCTCTAGGTCTCATCATTTCCCCTTGGAGGGAGCCTCGATTTAGAGAACACCAAGCTTCTCCCTGAAGTACTCAAACTTCACTTTGGCCATTTCTAGCATAAAATCACATCAAGGTTGATTACATCCAAGGATAACCTATGAGCTTCACCAGGACCGATTACATCTGAGGGAAACCTACATAACCGTTTACGTCTGAGAAACCTACGAGCTTCGAAAGGATTTATGCTCAGACAACCTGTCTCATTAGCTATGATAGAAATCCCTTTTTTGAGAGATCTCGATCTGGATCACTGCTCCTCTCTGCATCATATTAAAATGCAAGTCAGATCAACCAAATCAAATAGTAGTTTTCAAAATAAATATACTACCTCCCAAATAGCAAGTGGCAACATCTTTTGCTTCAGCTGTACTCAGCGCCATGTAGGACTCCATCCTTCCAAACCAAGAGATCACACTTGATACCATACTGAAGTAGCACCTTGAAGTGCTATTCCTATCAATGGCATTTCCTTCCCAATACAAATCCACATAATATTTTGATTCACCTCATACTTGAGCCCATAATCAACTATACCCTTCAGGTACCTCACTGCATGCTTTGCAACCATTGAGTGAACATGTCTCAATGTGTTCACATCAAAGAAAATATATGGTCTGGTATTTGTCAGGTAAATCATCTGACAATACATCGTGGCATCATCTGATTAAGAAACACTCAATAGCTTCAGGTTCGATGCCATAGGTGTGGTCATGGCCTTGCAATCCATCATCCTAAACCTCTTCAGGATCTCTACTACATAATTCCCTTGTCCACACCTCCATGCCTAGAACGTAGTGCATCATCCCCAATTCCTTTATCTCGAACTCGTCAGTAAATATTCTTCTTGAAAATTTAATGGGTTCCTCTTTTCTGTCAGGAACAAATCATCGACATATAATAGGAGCATCACTGGTCTTCCGCTTTCAACCTTGAAGCAAAGGTTGGAATCCTCTTTATTCTCAGTAAATCCTAGAGTCATCAGTAATCTGTCCATCCTTTCGTACCATGTCGAACCTCGGGATCTTCTGCAGTCACTCCCTCTGAAGAGAAGCATCATACTCCCTCTGTCTTTTGTACTCTATGCACTGAAACATTCTATACCGGAGTGACAAGTAGCTTCCTTTGCTACTAATATTCTATGTATCCATCTAGGATCATTGGATACCAAGTTCCTCTATCTTAAAATTTTTCAAAATTTCTTCTCGCACCCATCTGTGAGCTTGTCATCCTCTATAGACTTTCATCTTCAACCTTGTAGCAAAGGTTTAGGTCTTCATCAAGCTCCTCATGTATGTGTTATCCCATGGGTGTCTTCTGAGCTCGTACAAGGTCTTCTTTCATTTGCACACATGATTCTTCATGTCATGTGTCTCAACTCCCACTGGCTACAAATGTCTCTTTGTAGTCTATGCCTTCTTTTGTGAGAAGCCTCGTGCTACGAATATTGCCCTGTATCCCATGATGTTTCCATCTACTGCATGATGGAACTACGAACTTCCCTTCATGTATCAATACTACATTCTAGACATCATTCTTCTTGAACTGGTCTTCCCTTTCTTCTTAGTTACTTGTTCATGGCTGGAAGGTTCTCCATTAATGATGTCACTACATTCGTCATATTATTCTTATCTTGAACTGTCGTTACTTGTTCTTCGGAACAAGTCTCATCCTTATTTTCTTGTAGGTGATTATGTACACGATATTTCCTACAAGTCAACTTTATTTGTTTCATGGGTAGACTCCTTGATCCTTCCGCTTCATCATATTCTTCATTCATGACTTCATCATTTCTTATCCAAATGCTCAAGATGGATAAGAGGTTATTCAAGAATTGATTCCTTCATATTCCTCATCACTTGAGGGATCTTCTTTTGATGGTGAGAGCTTGATCTTCAGTTGCTCCCATCTTCTCTTCTCTTATTATGAGTCGAGCTTCTTCTTCTTCCCAAAGTCTGTTGAAATTAATCACTTCCTTCTAGCACAAATTCCTTGAATGAATGAATCCCATGATCCTGGGAGGCCATTCAAGGTGGCTATCGCCACTTCTTCATTCTCCACTTATGCTTCAATTTGTTCTTTGATTTGAAAGACCCTTGTAAAGTATGACTGTATGGTCTCTGCATTCTAGATCTTCACATTCTTCAACTGTTTTCTCAAAGTCATCTTTTGATTTATGTTCTTCCCTTCAAATAGCTTGGTCAAGGAATCAACCATCTATTAATTTCAGTGTCTTTAGGGAAGACACCTATGGTATAATGTGATTTGTGATTGAATCAACAATGATCTTCTTGGCCTTGATCAAGTTATTCTTGTGTAAGGATTTTAGCCTCATCTCCCTCTAGAAATAGAACCTCTCTACTCATGTAGGTGTCGAATTCATTTTCTTCATAGAGATCATATAATTCCATGCTTGGAAGTTGTCAACTTCACCAAGCTTATCATCAAGCTGATGTGATAGATCACTTTGAAATGAGAACCTCAAATGAAAATAGCAAAAGATTAGATCTTTGAGGTGTTCGTCCTGGTTCTGGAGCTAGCTGATCTAGGGTTTGTTAGAGAAACCCTAATTTTCAAAACATGGAATATTTCAGATCTGATTGGATAGAAAGATATATCTCTTCAAGATGAGCTGTCCAATGTACTCCTTTTATGAAAACAGTGGAGGGAAACTCCCGGAACAGGAAGCCCTAGTTTTCCAATTTCTTCTACAGAAATTCCTGATACTGTTTCGAAGGTATCTCTGAACTTATTGCTCCTCTATGTCTAAAACTTCATACTAAGTTAAACGTGCATGTCCCTGTTCCAACACCATAGGTTTCATTAGAATTGGTTTCACCAGTTGGGACTTATGATCGTTTTCCCAAGGTGACCTATTTCAGGACTGTTCAACATAAAGAATTGTATGGACTTCCACATGTCACTGTTTCATATTCTAGGTCTAAAACATAGACCACAGAAAGTAAATTCCGTTCCATTTCTAGAAAATCTTCAGAAATTTCCTTTGGACCTTTTTAACTTGAGATATAGCAATTATCCCCAGGTGTCCTGTTTGGGGATGAATCCTGGGAGAGGCTAGAACCCTAACTTGGAGAAATCATAGCTCCTATAATATAGTGAATATGAGGCTGAATTTTGGATACAGTGTAAATAAGGATTTTATCTTCGGCCTATGAAAGTTTCAGCTCCTGAGTCTTCTCCAATTCCGAGATATAGAAAATGTACCAAAATGTATCAATTTTAGTATTTTAGGGTTTTTCTAGCTCAGGGTCAAACTAGGGTTTGACTTTCCCAAAGTTTCACCCAACCAAAAATCTCAACCCAAGTCTCTAAACTTCAATTTTGATGAGGAGAGAAATCCTATGTTTGGCTCACTCAAAAATTCCTCTTGTATAAGAAGCCCTAATTTCCTGCACCAAAAACTGAAAAATGTCTAGAATCGAATTCCACTTCGACAGAAAGATGCGCCCTTCAATGGAGAGTCAGCCTAGCATACTTTTTCTGATGGATTGTGGAGAAAGACCCAAAAAACAAGAATCCCTAGCTTCTACAGCTACACAATGTCTTCTTCTCAGGTTAGCTCTGATACCATGTTAGATTTTTATCGTTTAAGCTAGCATTAACTTAGGATATTAACTGAGAATAACAAGCATAGTAATCAACACAAGAGACAAGAGACACAAAGAATTTTACTTGGGGAAACCATAAAGGAGAAAACCATACAACTTACTCAGAGATAGAATAAGCACCAATGGCAGCAGTAAAACCCGAAAACATAAAGATGATCTCCACAGCTTCTCTCTCTCTCTCACTTAAGAGCGCTACTTCTCTCTCACTCATGTGCCCCAATGAGTGAGTGTGTGTGATCCGTAGGATCTCAACTTAGTGCATTTAAAGTTTGTTTGTAAAATAATGCATGCAACAAATTAATTAATGGACAATATTAGTAGAAATTAAGTGCTCAGAACAAGAATGAAAACCACAACACTAATAGACATATACAAGGAAGAAAACACGAAAACAGAGACACAAACAGAGTTGATAACGGAGTTCACCCCCTCCACTGGGCTACGTCTCTAGGTCCCTCTCCAATAGGAACCGATCCAATTAATCTCTTAAAATGGTACAAAAATGGTTCTGGGCTAGTCACAAAAACTGGACATTAACAGTAAAATCTTCGAGACCTCCTCTCTGAAAGTTACAAAACTGGACTTCAATAGGCAAAAGAAGCTAAGTATAACTAAGAGTAGTCAACTTCAACAGGAACAGCAAAAATGCTCTCTGAAACTTCTCCTCATAGAGAAAATGCTGCACTGTGCTCCCAACGAACTGTGCCCGAACTTCTATCTGAATCCCCTTTCCACTGAACGGATTCCTCCTTTAATACTCATCTTAGCCGTTACAATTGAGCCAACGCTCAAGAATATGACTATTCACCTACTTCTTCCAACTGCCATGACTGTTCACCTCCCTATCGATGTTACCCTCATACGGCATCAAGATTCTGCAACAGCCGTTTTGAAAATTCCCCCGCGCGAACGCATTGCCATCTTCAAATCAGAAGTTGTGATCGCCTGTTCGTCCATCGTTGCGGAAGGGAAATAGGAACGGGCTTCGATATTTTACTTTGATGAACCCAGCCTCAGTCGAATGTCGGATGGTTTTCAAGTTGGAAGCTGTAGTCACTTGGCTTCCACCGTTCTGGCTGCCGGAAGCCTTTGTGCTTCCGATCCTTCCATCTGCGCCTTTGCGGAAGAGAAATCACTCCGGCTTCCGAACATCCTTACGTTCCTGCCATTGCGGAAGCCCCACCATTTCGGAAAGGGAAAATCTTCTGCTATTGCGGAAGGAAAGGAGCTTTGTGAGCTCCACCGTTTTGGAAGGAAAAGATCTTTGTGAGCTCCGTCGTGGCAGAAGGAAAGAAGTTGTCGATCCCCGATGTTGTGGAAGGAAATATCTTCCGATCTTTGATCTGCAGAAGGAAAATCACTCCACCATTGCGACTTCTAGAATGCTTCCGACTTTTGATTCGTCAAAGCTTCCATCATTGTGGTCGCCGGAAGGCTTTTGACGTCTGACGTTGCGGAAGGGAAAAGCTTCCGACGTCCGATCTGTGTATTTTCTTCCACCGTCTGATTTTCCACCCGTGGCTTCTTTGAACCATGTACCATATTTTGGATCATTAAAGAGGAATTATTCGCTGGATCAATCCTCCCCATTGGAGATATTTTGGACCACCAAAAGCCTGAATTATTCTGGAAGTAAGTGAGGGTAAGGTTCCCTCACTTTACCAATCTCCATCCATCTCGCTTTGCTGGGATGCATTCCTTTTAGTCCCACTCGAAGGTACTCAGAATTTCCCCAACGTGAAGCTCTTACATTTCTGTTAAGAACAACATCATCCTGCAACTCTCTCATATATTCAGGTGAAAAAATCATCAATTGAAGGAATCTGTACATTAGTTTCCTCATCCATGATCATAGGAGGTTCATACAATTTAAGATTCTCAACATTGACAACTGAATAAATTTGCATGTATGGAGGTAAATTCAAGTGAAAAGCATTAGTACTAATCTTTTCCAAGATCTCAAAAGGACCACACCTGATAGGCTTAAGCTTTTTACCTTCACCTTTCATCCTTTCTTTGGTGATATGTAACCAAACTCGGTCACCAACCTGAAATTGATGATCAACTCGATGCTTGTCATGCCTGGCTTTGTACTTGGCCTGGCTCTTCTCCAACTGTTCTTGAACTACCTGCTACACTGCTTGGATTCTTTGAATGAACTTTAAAGATTTTTCTGCATCATGATGTCCATCCACTGCATCTTTTCCAAAAGAGAAGTCCATCGGTGTTTTTGGCAGATAACCAAAACAAGTTTCAAAAGGAGATTTTTTCGTGGAAGAATGAACTGCATGATTGTAAGCATGGTATATATACTGCAACTGCTCATCCCAAAGTTTAGGATGTTTACTACAATATCCTCTGAGCAGCTGAACCGCTGTTCTGTTCACTACCTCTGTTTGCCCATCGGTCTGTGGATGAAAAGCTGTACTTTTCTTTAGTTTAGTGTCCATAAGCTCCCATAAAGTTGACCAGAATTTTCCCAAGAACCGGGAATCTCGATCAGATATAATAGACATGGGCAGCCCAAAATGTACCCAAACATTTTGAAAGAATAAAAGAGTTGTTTGTTCAGCAGTGATCTATTTGTTACATGGCATTAAGATACACATTTTCCTGAACCTATCCACAACAAAATATAGGTAATCATGCCCTTTTCTAGACATAGGTATTCCTCCTACAAAGTCCATAGAAATGATTTCCCAAGGATGAGAAGAAACTGGAAGAGGAGTGTACAAACCCAATTTCCTATTGCTAGGCTTACTTGTTGCACACATAACACAACCCCTTATATATTTAGCTATAGTTTCTTGCATTTGCGGCCAATAATAGTGATTATGCAATACAGATAACGTTTTACTTACACCAAAATGTCCTGCAATCAATGAACTATGTGCCTCTCGGATCACATGCACTCTTTCTTTCTCTGGAATACAGAGTTTACCGAGATGATACAAGAGCTGGTTATGCACATAATAGTTCTCTTCCTGTTTACCATGTATTAGTGATGCATATACTTTCTTAAAATATTTATCTTCTGCATATTGTTCAATATAACTTTCATGTGTTAATGAACTATTCTGAAGAATGATTGAAGCATTTGTAGGTAGCCTTGATAACATGTCTGCTACTTTATTATTAATTCCCTTTTTGTATTTGATTACGAGATGAAACTGTTGTAAGAACCCCATCCATCTTAAATGCCTACTCTGTTGTATTTTAGTTTGAGATTGTAAATATTGAAGTGGCTGATGATCAGTATGTATGACTGTCTCTTTTCCCATGATATAATGTTTCCACTTCTTCACACTCTATACTAAAGCATACAATTCTTTGTCATAGGTCGGATAGTTACTTACCGCAGTAGAGAATGTTTCCGAATGGTAATAGACTGGCTTTCTCCCTTGCATCAAAACTGCTCCCATGGAAAACCCGCTGGCATCAGTTTCGATCTCAAATGGCTGCTACAAATCCGGCAATGTCAGAATTGGTGCGATGCTAATTCTTTCCTTCAAAGTGTCAAAGGCTCTCTGATGCTTGCCTCCCCACTGGAAAATTTCTTTAATGCTTGTCAACGCATGTAAAGGAGTAGCAATGGAAGAAAACCCAGAAATGAATTTCCTCCAATACTGAACCGCACCCAGAAAACTTCTGATTTCAGTAACGGTGTTAGGCAGTGGCTAGTTTACAATGACAGCAACTTTGGCTGGGTCCACTCATAGGTGGCCTCCACCAATGATATGGCCGAGATATACTAAAGAAGTTTTAGCAAATTCACATTTAGTCATTTTTATATAAAGCTTTTCCTTTCTCAGTACATCTAAAATTTTCTTCACATGTACAACATGCTCTTCCCAAGTGTTGCTAAACACAAGGATATCATCTAGATACACAATTACAAAATCATCAATGAATGAACGAAATACATGATTCATGACCCGCATGAAAGTAGCAGGAGCGTTACATAGCCCGAAAGGAATTACAAGCCATTCATACAAACCCTGTTTTGTTTTAAAAGTTGTTTTCCAAGCATCATGCTCAGTAACACGGATTTGATGATACCCACTACGCAAATCCAATTTTGTAAAATAAGTTGCATGTTTCAACTGATCAAGCAAATCATCAATATGAGGAAGAGGATACCTGTTTTTTATGGTGATTTTTTTAAGGGCCCTGTAGTCGATACACATCCTCCATGACCCATCCTTCTTTGGAACCAAGACTATTGGAGAGCCACAAGGAGAAGTGCTGGGCCGGATGACCCCCTTCTCAATCAGCTCCTGAACTTGCTTCTTGATCTCCTCATTCTGCATTACAGACATCCGGTACATGGCTATGTTTGGGAGTGGTACATCCTGCTACAAATGTATCTCATGCTAAATCTCTTTCTTCGGTGGTAACCCCTTCAGATCTTGAAACAAATAATCATACTCAGAAATGATGTCAATCAGTTCAGATTTATGCTTAGGGTCACATTCTTCAAAATATTTAGAGACTTCATCATTTTTCATCTTAACCATCATCAACACAAAATTCTTACTAGCATTTACCAACCTCTTCATTTGCCCTACAGAGACTATTGCTAGATTGGTTTTCATCTTACGTGCTCGTACAATATATTCCATACCTTCTTTAAAAAGATGATACTTATTCTGCTCTCTATAAAAGACTGCTTTCCGGTCATACAAATATGGACTCCCAAGTACAATTCCACAAATGTCAAGTGGTACTACATCCAATTCTACCTCATCCCTAAACTTTTCAGTAATTGCAAATTTTAATATACATTTCCTTGTAACTTGTGATCGTGTATCATTAGTAACCCAACCTAGAGGATAGGGCTTTTCATGAGGCACAGTAACTAAATGCAATTTCTTAACCACTTCTTCTGATATCAGATTTACTTGTGAACCACTATCAAACAATGTATCAATCTTTGTATGATTTGCAATTACACGAACATGAAACAGTGCACTTCTATCTTTATCATTTTGCTTAGAAGTAGATGGCAGACTTGTACTTGCACTAGAACTTGATTGTGCATCAATGGGAAGTGAGATACTTTTATCCTTACCTTGGATTCCAATAGTTGTAACCTTTGTTTCATCACCTGAGTCGGATCCCAAGTCTTGAATAGCTACTGCAGTAGCTTTTGCTTTTCCTTTGCCTTTGTTTCCTCCGTACTTCTTTGGCCGTAACTGCAGATGAAGTTTCCAACACTTAGAGACATCATGTCCCTTCTGACAATGCGAACATGTAGGATTTTCACCTTCTTTATTAATAGTAGCCATCTTCTTTTTCCCCTTATCTTTACCTTTTGATTTGCTGTCAAATTTAAATGAATTATTCACAAAAATATCATTAGCATGCTTACCCCTGGCTTCTAAATGGGTAGCTTGAACACATACATCGTCTAAATTACTGGGGTTAAACATCAACAAAGTATGCTTCAAATAAGAATGCATGCCACCAATGTACTTAAGAAGAGTTTCCTGTGTATCTAACGGAACATTCAATGCAATAGCCCTCTTTCTGAATTCAAGAGTATAATCTTGAATGCTTTGTCCTTTAGCTTGTCTAAACATTTGCCAATTCATGGTTAATTGCTGCATATGACCTAAAGGATAAAATTGCTTTCTTAATACTTCAATGAATTCATTCCAAACTGAGATAATTTTACCATTCTTTCGAAGATCTTGTTGAATCTTTCTCTCCCACCAAGTAAGAGCCATTCCACTCATTATCAAAGTGGCCAAATGAATTCTGGAAGGGTCATCATTAATGCCCTGCACCCTGCAATATACTTCAAGCTGCTTGATCCAATTGTCTAATTTTTCAGCATCTACATCTCCATTATAAATAGGTAATTCAAACTTTACATCCAATTTGAAATAAGGCATATTAGGACTTGCATTATGAGAAGTGTGAGAAGAAGAAAAAGTTTGTTTAGTATCAGGGGGATCACCATCACCTCCTACTCCTTTACCCTTTTCTTCAGGATTCACTTCTACATCTCTGGATGAAGATCCTTCTTCTTTCTTCTTCCTTTATACTCGCTCTTCAAGTAGAATTTCCATCATGGCTTTCATGCTCATAAAAGCCTCCACAAACTATGTTTCAGAAATGACAGGTTTTTCCCGTTCGGTATGTCCTTCTTCTTCCCCTCGTGGAGAATACATGGTTCTTGAGAATGTTGTCCTGGAGCCAATCTCAGGATCTTCTTCAACTAATTCTCCTTCACCAAGCTTTAACCTAGACCTGGTAAGCATTCACAAACTTGCACAACATTCAACCAGCTCTGATACCAAATATGATCCGTAGGATCTCAACTTAGTGCATTTAAATTTTGTTTGTAAAAGAATGCGTGCAATAGATTAATTAACGGACAATATTAGCAGAAATTAAGTGCTCAGAATAGGAACGAAAACCACAACACTGATAGATAGATACAAGGAAGAAAACACAAAAACAGAGACACAAACAGAGTTGATAACGAAGTTCACCCCCTCCACTGGGCTACGTCTCTGGGTCCCTCTCCAATAGGAACCGATCCAATTAATTTCTTAAAATGGTACAAAAATGGTTCTGGGATAGTCACAGAAACTGGACATTAACAGTAAAGTCTTCGAGACCTCCTCTCTAAAATTTACAAAACTGGACTTCAATAGGCAAAAGAAGCCAAGTATAACTAAGAGTAGTCAACTTCAACAGGAACAGCAAAAATTCTCTCTGAAACTTCTCCTCACAGAGAAAACGCTGCACTATGCTCCCAATGAACTGTGCTCGAACATCTGTTCGAATCCCCTTTCCACTGAACGGATTCTTCCTTTAATACTCATCTTGGCCGTTACAATTGAGCCAACGCTCAAGAACGCAACTGTTCACCTCCTTCTACCAACTGCCCTGACTGTTCACCTCCCTATTGATGCTACCATCATACGACATCAAGATTCTGCAACAGCTGTTTTGAAAAGTCCCCCCCACGCGAACGCATTTCCATCTTCAAATCGGAATTTGTGATCATCTGTTCGTCCGCCGTTGTGGAAGGGAAACAGGAACGGGCTCTGATATTTTACTTTGATGAACCCGGCCTCAGTTGGCTGTCAGATGGTTTTCAAGTTGGAAGCTGTAGTCACGTGGATTCTACCGTTGCGGCTGCCAGAAGCCTTTTTGCTTCCGATCCTTCCATCTGTGCCATTGCGGAAGAGAAATCACTCCGGCTTCCGAATGTTCTTATGTTCCTGCCATTGCGGAAGCCCCGCCATTTCGGAAAGGGAAAAGATTTTGCCATTGTGGAAGGAAAAGAGATTTGTGAGCTCCGTCGTTTCGGAAGGAAAAGAGCTTTGTGAGCTCCGTCGTGGCAGAAGGAAAGAAGCTGTCGATCCTCGATGTTGCGGAAGGAAATCTCTTCCGATCTTCGATCTGCGGAAGGAAAATCACTCCGTCATTGTAGCTGTCGGAATGCTTCCGACTTCCGATTCGTCAAAGCTTCCACCATTGCAACCACCGGAAGGCTTTCGACCTCCGACGTTGCAGAAGGGAAAAGCTTCCGACGTTCGATCTGTGTATTTTCTTCCGTCGTCCGATTTTCCACCCGCGACTTCTTTGAACCATGTACCATATTTTGGATCGTTAAAGAGGAATTATCCACTGGATCAGTGTGTGTGATAAATAGAGAGCCTCACTCTCTATTTATATTCTTCCATTCACTTAATGTCCACTTTAACATGTTGGCCCCACTTAACAATTACTTACTAGAGCCAACATCTCTAGGAGAGTCTAAAAACCCTAGTGCCCCACAACTGTGGGGACTTTTCCCTACGATCAACAAGGAGGGTTAACCTTGACACAATTGTGGGGACTATTGCCTCGAATTACAATGGAGGGTTAACCTCAATGACTTTACATGACTTGTTACATTGTTGAATCTCCTGATCAGAACATCGAGGCATGACATGACTCAATTACATTATAGATACTTCTTGGAATAAACATCGGGGTACAATACATAAGATATACATGTGAATACATTCTGAAGTTACAAATACATCAACAGTTTGTTGGACAACAATTTACAGGCCCATCGCATTGGGTGACCCATGCTATTTTCCCATGGTAATTCCCCTATAAAATGAAATCATTGTAATACGGTTGTGTACCGTATTGTAGCATTGTAAAAGTGATCTTTGTGATTGTGTGAGAGAGACTGATAGAGAGTGAAGAGGAAGTGCATGTGTTATAGCGGATTTCACCACTCTAGGTGAATCACACTTTGTATGGCCTTCCCCTGTCCCACTGCAGACTCTTTAGACCCCATGGACCATGTTTTATCCTTTGATGTTACCTTGATCATCCCTAAAAACTATATAAAAGATGATATACACGACTTTTTCCCCGATAAACGCGTACATACGCGAGTTTGACCCTTATATCCGTGTACATCGGGATGTGTGCATAGTCCAAATCATTTTGGAGTTTTCCTTGACATGGATCCAACTCATTTGACTCCTGGCCTTCCATATGCCTTGAGATCACTCAGATTCGACCCTTCATTATCCCTTGTGAAGCTATATAAGGAACCCCTTGGTACATTGAAGACATATAGAGAGATTGAAAGCATCGAAACTATAGTCCATTATTGCCAGAATTTATGCTTGAGTCTGCATCCCTTTGTCCCTTTGGAGCACTGTTGTGTTCTTCCCAAGCTTGCCTTTTGCTAGTGAGCTTGCTATCGAAGTGATGGAGGATTGAGGTGGTGGAGGCCCAAGTGGGGGATTCAGTTTCTCCGATTCGCAGATGTGCCGTCAAAGGTTGTATCTATCTTGTAATCTCTGATTTATATTAATAAGAACTATCTTTCCTTGTCCAATGATGTGTATTTGATTGAATATTGTATCCATTGGAATATGTCAAATGCTTTTACATTATTGATTATATATGCTAGAATAGATCTAACACCATGATATATAGTATGCTTGTATTGTTTACTTGTTGTTGAGGAAGTATTATATCAATTCAAGCTAAAGATTGGAAAGCTCAACGGGGATCTACTTCAACCGTCCGGAAGAAGGTACAAGGTCTGATACTTTAGTGTTAGACATTTTATTTCTATTGCATATTGGGAAAGATTGATTTCTGGAGTCAAAGCTGTCTGTTGTGGTACCCCAAGCCATAGGAATTTCTCTCCGTAATAGAATTGGCGACTCCACTAGGGATGTTCCTTGTTTTTATTTGGGGGTTTTTATCGGCACAATGGGCTTGATATTTATGACTTGCTCTTTGTTTCTCCTTGTTTCTGTGTTGCATGTTATAGTATGTTCATCCATTGACACTCCCCTTTATTTGTTTGACCTGCGGCCTGCTTTTTACCACTGCCTTCTCTGTATACGCAGGTTTTTGGCTAAAAGTCATGTATACATGCGGATTTTTGGCCAAAAGTTGCGTATACACGCAGGTTTTTGGCCAAAATCCGCATATACACTCAGGTTTTTGGCCAAAAGTTGCATACATACGCAGGTGTTCTTTATACAGTCGTGTACATCCTCCCTTTTGGTGAGTTTGATGTTGTGGGAAGTTGTTGGGTGGGTTGTGAGTGTGGTTGGGTCTTCCTTGGGTCTGATGTTGTCTGTTGGATGCTTCTTTTGTGACTAGAGACCGCTTTTTCATTGATTTTTCTTTGAAAGTAGTTTTAGTCATTTTTCCTTTTTGTTTTGAGATTAGTGCATTACTCTTTTTGTCTTGGTGTCTTGCTGGGCTTGTCTTTTATACTTGCTGCAGAGACTGAGAGTTTTTTTTTTCATTTTTCATTCTTTTATATTGAAAAATACAAAATAGTTGCACTTTTAGTTGCATCTTAGATATGGATTTGAGGAGGTACTTGCATTGGATTTTTTGGATAAGAGTTGTGTTTAGGATTTCATATAGGAAGGACTGCATTGGCATTCGGAAAGGAATATATATTTATGCATCTCATGTAGTGGCATACCCTATTTTTCATTTGACAAAGATTGCACTTAGCATTGTTTGTTATGGTGTGCATATTTACTTCACTGCTGAGTCATAACTTCACTAGTTGCACGGCCATTTCCCTTTGAGTAATTACAGCCAATTAAAATCAACACTAATTTAAAATGAATTACACTCTTTTCTTTTATAGGTTGAACCAACAAGATTAGGTTTTAGGATCTTGGAATAGTTCATTGTAAGTCAATTCTCCAAGATCACTAAATAACAACATCTAGGTGTCTGTCCAGGGAGTGTGTGAAATCCTTGGTATAACCATCGTTCTCAGGATCCTCCTCTCAAACGGGAGTTAAGCATGAGGCAGTGTGAGCAGTTATTGATTAGGATGACCCCTAGTCATAACTGAGTAGCACCGGCGATATTGCCAGGATTGTATTCGTATCTGGGGGCTCTTTCGAGAGTTTCGGGCTTTGCTACCCTGCCCATACGGTCAATCCCGCCTGCGAGTGTCCGCCTGAGCTTTGATTATATTGAGGTGACCTTAGTGACCTTACCTAGGATATCAAGGGGGTACTTGTAGAGGTTATTTTGCATGTGTCCCGGCTAGGTTGGGGTCAAACAACATAGTCGTTTTATGCATTGAAGCTGAGGGCCACTATAATTGGTTACGTACCTACGCTTGTAGTGTATGGGAGTTTCGAGCCTCTCCTAGGAAAGACATACCTATTGCATTCGGGAGCTCACATATCCTCCCCTTGGTTTGCTTGTATTTTGGCTGTAGATTTTCTTAGGAGTGTGCTCTTTGTGCGCTAGTTGGCCTTTGGGATCGTGGTTACTTGAGTATATTTATACTCTCTTGAGTTCAGGTCCTTTTATTTTCGGCATGCCTAGTATCTTATCACCCATTCTTGGTCCTAGTATGGACCCTGGTGTCAGACTTGGGGGCATCACAGCCCCTTACCGTGCTCATAGATTCGGGAATGGTCATCTTCCATCCTCTACTCCATTTGTGGAGGATTTTTTCCCTTCGCTCGGTCTTTACACCAGTGGTCACCCTCACTGGGGTGGTAGTGTATGCATGAACGTTGGGTCTACACCTTAGTTCCCTTTTTATGTCTCATCATTCACCGCATTGTTTCCTTTGGGTGTTGTTGTCATGATCATTCCTCCCTATATCCTATAGTTTGGATTCTTTATTGACTATTTTGGGTTGTTTTGGTCTAATATGGTTGTCATGTAGGATCCAGTTTTTGTACACTCTCTCCGAGGTTTCGACCCATTCGTGCCTATCACAGGTATTATGTCTGAACTGGCATATAGGTTAGGATTTCACATCCACTTGCACTTATGCATTGCCTTATGACCGTTCCATCTTAACCTTCGGTACGAACCCATTCCATGGTATCACGGAACCTTCATGTTGCTGTTAGAAGTGGTACTATGTGAATGGTAGAGCTTTCCTATACATGGGTTTCCTAGTCAGCTCCCCTTTGCATTTGGCACCCATGCTGTGAGTCCTCTCTTAGGTCCAAGAGTCCATTGTATATTACCGCCATGACATTTCGCAAGAGCCTCATACTCCTCTTGATCTTATGCTAGCCTGTTTCCCTCCGAACTCCCCTTATGTCAAGTTGTGAATGCATTATCATGAGCTTTACCTACCTTATTGAGCTTTATGCTGGCTCCCCTGACATTGTGTTTCAGCCATATAGCCCGAGCTTGTCTCATGTCTAGCCATGCAGAGCCATTTTTTATATCCTTCACAGCTTGATTTCCCTTTTTACCGGGAGGGGATTTTCCCCCAAGTGTCGATATCCTACACATGTATCCTTGCATTGAGCACAGGTATGTTCCACTGCTTGGAACTAGTTTGTTTTCCCTTATGACACTCGTCTCCTCCTAGTTTGTAACTATAAAGCTAGTTTATTCTTTTTTCAAGCTTTTCAAATAACTGAAAAAGTCCAAAAAAATCAAAAAACCAAAAAGCCAGACAAGGAAAGATGTTATCTTTTGGCAGCTGTCGAGTCGTGTCGCCTTAGAATAGAGCACTGTATATCACATCCATTGGTTGGGTTATAGTTTGAATTAGGAGCTATACTCGTTATCTGAGTTTATCTCCACTGACTGGTTAAGCTTCCAGTCCCTATGGAGCCTCTGTCGATGCCTCCTGTGTCACAGAGATGTCCCAGTTTGTATATCAAGTCTATGCTACCTTCATTCAGTCACCATACACCGTTATGATCTTATTCGAAGGAAGTTAAAACCTGTGTCGGCCATTCCTCAGTTATCTTGACTTTGCATGTCGGCCATTCCTGGTACAGTTACTGGTTCGTGCACTTTATGATCGAGTCCTTCCACATTAGACAGCTTTGTTGAGTACCTCGTGCTGGATGATGGGGGATGCCTTAATTCCCTCCTTCCAGCGGATCTCATCCCATCGACTTCAGATCATTTATTCTGGGATTGGAATCTAGAGTCCTTTTGAGTGCTTTGAGACTTGCAGTCATCAGTGGCAAGTTCTCTCGCCATCGACAGTTTCTTGGGAATACATCAATGTCCCCTGATTGATGGATTCTCTCAAGTGTTTGACCTCAACACATCTATTGACACTTTTTAGTTTGCACTCTAGTACCTTGATTCCCATTATCATTA
The DNA here is from genome assembly GCA_001517045.1 of Pseudotsuga menziesii. Taxonomy (NCBI): domain Eukaryota; kingdom Viridiplantae; phylum Streptophyta; class Pinopsida; order Pinales; family Pinaceae; genus Pseudotsuga; species Pseudotsuga menziesii. The sequence continues at coordinate 107,096 of LPNX010425365.1, forward strand.
TCGATGGGTAATCTCATGTCTATTAACAGTATACATCAATGACCGGTAATCAGACGATGGACTACTATGTTCGACCTCGACACCTCTATTCACATAGTAGGACATGTACTCGTAGCGGTTTGTGTAGAAGACCTTCCAGACTGGTGGCATCTCTTATATGCTACCTCCTTGATTGTGCCAGTGTTCATGAGATTCCAGCTCTCGTGACTTGATTCCAGTGTATGTCAGACATTTCTAGCCACTATGGAGATCTTGATCTATTGTATATCTTCAGCCACTTTGGAGATCATGTTCCTTTGTATATCTTCATCATGGAGATTCTGATCTATGTATATTGTACGTGGTGATGACCACATATGTGATAGCATTTATTATGCCTATTCATGGCCATTGTACTCTTATGTATCCGGGACTGCTATATGTACTTACAGTTGTATGCAAAGTTGTATCATTGTACTATGCTGATTGGGTGGCTGGTCTTCCATTTGGGACCCTTCGTCACTCCACTTCTGGGATGGACTTATAATGTATTTCGGCCATCGTATCACCCCTATGACCTCACACATTAGGGGGCATCTGTTATAGCGGATTTCACGACTCTAGGTGAATCACACTTTGTATGGCCTTCCCCTGTCCTGCTGCAGACTCTTTAGACGCCATGGACCATATTTTATCCTTTGGTGTTACCTTGATCATCCCTAAAAACTATATAAAAGATGATATACGCAGCTTTTTCCCTGATAACCGCGTACATACGTGAGTTTGACCCTTATATCCGCGTACATCAGGATGTGTGCATAGTCCAAATCATTTTGGAGTTTTCCTTGACATGGATCCGACTCATTTGACTCCTGGCCTTCCATATTCCTTGAGATCGCTCGGATTCGACCCTTCATTATCCCTTGTGAAGCTATATAAGGAACCCCTTGGTACATTGAAGACATATAGAGAGATTGAAAGCATCGAAACTATAGTCCATTGTTGCCAGAATTTATGCTTGAGTCTGAATCCCTTTGTCCCTTTGGAGCACTGTTGTGTTCTTCCCAAGCTTGCCTTTTGCTAGTGAGCTTCCTATCGAAGTGATGGAGGATTGAGGTGGTGGAGGCCCAAGTGGGGGATTCAGTTTCTCCGATTCGCAGACGTGCCGTCAGAGGTTGTATCTATCTTGTAATCTCTGATTTATATTAATAAGAACTATATTTCCTTGTCCAATGATGTGTATTTGATTGAATATTGTATCCATTGGAATATGTCAAATGCTTTTACATTATTGATTATATATGCTAGAATAGATCTAACACCATGATATATAGTATGCTTGTATTGTTTACTTGTTGTTGAGGAAGTATTATATCAATTCAAGCTGAAGATTGGAAAGCTCAACGAGGATCTACTTCAACCGTCCGGAATAAGGTACGAGGTCTGATCCTTTAGTGTTAGACATTTTATTTCTATTGCATATTGGGAAAGATTGATTTCTGGAGTCAAAGTTGTCTGTTGTGGTACCCCAAGCCATAGGAATTTCTCTCCGTAACAGCATGGGTGTCATTGTAGTTTGTATCCCTTTATTTTGTTGGGTGAAATCAAATAAAGGACTAGCAGTTTCTTTGTAGACGTATCCCATCTTGGGTGAACCACGTTATATCTGTGTCTCTCTTGTAATATGTTCTAGTATTTGGATCTTGTTTATTGTTTATTGTTATTTCTCTATGATTTTATTTTTCTAACAATTGGTATTAGAGCCAAAAGGTCTATTTGGCTGGTAAAATCGTAGGAAAGAAGGGTTCCTGGTTCAAGTGGAAGAAATGGAAGAAGAAGGAAAGCTTAGGGTCAATAAAATTAATGGCCAAAACTACCAATTATGGAAGATGGGAATGGAGAAATTTCTGTACCAAAAGGATCTATACCTACCATTGGGTGAAAAAAATAGTCGACAACTATGAAGGATGAAGAATGGGAGGTTCTTGACAGAAATGCACTAGGAACAATATGGTTGTGCTTGTCTTTGTTGGTGGGTTTCAATATTTTGAAAGAAAATACAATGGAGGGTGTGACGAGCACATTGGATAAGCTCTATGAAAAAACATTGGATTCCAACAAGGTATTTTTAATGAAGCATTTATTTAATATGAAGATGACAGAAGGTGGATATGTTGCTGACCATTTAAATGAATTTTATACGATTACTAGTCATCTAAGTTTTGTAAAAGTGAAATTTGATGATGAGGTTAGGTCTCTTCTAATCATGTGCTTGCTGCCAGAAATCTAGAATGGCTATAAGTAACTCTGTCCTTGGTTCAAACACTCTTAAATTTGATGATGTTGTTGGTGTTATTCTTAGCGAGGAAATGCAAAGAAAAAGCATAGGTGAGACATCAGGTATTGCGTTGACCATGGAGACCATGGGAAGACAAAGGGAGAAAGAAAGGACCCCAGGTAATCAGAGCAAGTGTAGAAAGGGGATATCCATGTCCATAATGGGAAATATAGAGTGTTGGAACTGTGGTAAGAGAGGACATCTGAATAAAGACTGCAAAGCTCCAAAGAATAAAGGAGACGGTAAACAAGAGACTACTCAAGAAGAAAATGTAGCAGGTGATGTGTTACAAGATGATTTGATTCTTGCATTAGATAATACTAGTGATTACTGGGTAGTATATTCAAGGGCTTCATGTCATGCTACACCCCATAGGAAATTATTTCTCGATTATGTTCCAAGTAATTTTGGACATGTTTTATTATGGGATGATGAACCATGTAAAATTGTTGAGATGGGTAAGGTATGGATTAAGTTAAATAATGGAAATGAATGGTTCCTAAAAGATGTAAGGAATATTCCTGCTATGAAAATAAATTTGATTTCAATAGGGAAGTTGGGAGATAACGATTTTTTGTCTACATTTGAAGAAGTGTGGTGGAAGATCACTAAAGGAGCATGGTAATAGAAAAAGGAGATATGATAGGTGTGTTGTATTTATTTCCTCATAATACTGATTATTCTATCTTTGTAGCTTCTGTAGAAATAGGTAAAACATTTTGCATCATAGGCTTGTCCACATGAATGAGAAGGGGATTGTGATTCTTCACTCAAGGAAATTGCTTCCAGATCTGAAGTAGGTAAGTTTGGAAATATGTGAGAACTATGTTTGCAGAAAACAAAAGAGAGTTAGATTTATATGGGTTAGGAAATAGAAGAAGAGTGAAAATCTAGAGATTGTGCATACAGATGTATGGGAATTGACTCGGGTACAATCTCTTGGTGGCTCTCATTATTATGTTACTTTTATTGATGATGCAACTAGAAAAAATTGGGTTTATTGTATTAGATAGAAATCTGATGTTCTTTCTACCTTTAAGAAGTGGAAAGATTTGGTTGAGAATGAGACAGGAAAAAGGTTAAAATGTCTTATATCTGGAAATGGAGGTGAATATTGCAGCAATGATTTTGATAGTTGTTGTTCATACCATGGGAGTTGTAAATAGAATACAGTCCCAGGAATACCACAAGAAAATGGTGTGTCATAAAGGATGAATAGGATGGCCATGGAGCGTGCAAGGTGAATGAGATTGCATGTAGGGTTCCCCTTATAGTGTTGGGTTGATGTTGTAGATATTGTTGTTTATTTAATAAACAGAGGGAATTCAAGCGCTTTGGATGATGGGAATCCAGAGGAGGAATGGACAGGTAAAAAGGTAAACTACTCATTTATGAGAACTTTTGGTTGTGAAGCATTTGTCGATATTGATAAAGAAAAAAGAACAAATATTGAGGTGAAATCCAAGAAATGCACCTTTATTGGATACGATATTGATGATTTTGGTTTTCGATTATGGGATTATGAAAATAAAAAAACCATTAGGAGTATAGATGCGGTATTCAATGAAAAGGTTATATATAAATATCAGCTACATGGAAAGAAAGAGGAAAATGAAAACAAAGAGTACACGGTGCTTGATGAAATAAAACAAAATGAAGTTCCAAAGGTACCAAAAAATCAAGAGCAGCAACAGGTATCTCAATCTCCTGCAAATGTAAGAAGATCTACCAAGTTAAGTAGATCCTCTCAATGATTCTCTCCTTCACTATATCATTTATTGATGATTTATTATGGTGAATTGGAATGTTATTAAGAGCCAATGTAGATACAAAATAGAAAGAAGGGGGAGTAAGACATGAATGAGGAGATAGACTTGGGATTTGGTTGAGTTTCATGTAGGAAAAAGAGCATTGTAGAATAAATGGGCTTACATATTGAAGGAAGAATATGGAGGTAAGAAGCGGTACAAGGATAGACTTGTTGTAAAGGGGTTTGCAAAAATTAAAGGTATAGACTTTGATGAAATATTTTCTCCTATTGTTAAAATGACTTTAATTAGGACTATTTTAAGTCAAGCGGCAGTAGAAGGTTTGCATCTTGAACAGTTAGATGTAAAAAAATCCTTTCTCCATGGGGATTTGGAGGAAGAGATTTATATGTAGCATCCACAGGGGTATGAGGTCAAAAGGAAGAGAATTTGGTTTGCAGATTGAAGAAGAGCTTGTATGACCTAAAGCAAGCTCCAAGGCATTAGTATTTAAAATTTGATAAGTTTATGACAGAACGGGGTTATAGTAGATTCCATTATTACCACCATTTTTATTTCAAGAGGCTAGATAATCGAATATATATTATCTTTTTACTGTATGTGGGGGTGAAACCATGAACCTCGGTCTCTATTCGGTGAGAATGGCTTTTCAGAATCCATATTCCAAAACATTTTGGCCGAACTAATTTATTTTTTTGGTCGAAAAACTTGTTCGGTCAAAAGTTAAAGTTAATAGTATGCCTTGTAATGCATGCTTTGCACAGATGGCCAGGAAAATAAAGTTCGGTAGATATTTTTTCGACTAAACAGTTGTTAAGTCGAAAAAAAATTTGGTCGAAAACATTTCTATATGTATTGACGAAACACCATTATTTATTGTTTTTGACATTGTTTTCTCGACCAACCTATTCGACGTCCTACACATACTATTTGACTTCCTTCATTTTGTTTGTCCCTTGCTCGATCAGTTGGTGCATAGGGCTCGATTTGTTGGTGCCCCACTCGGTCTGTTGGTGCCTTGCTTGGTCTATTGGTGCCCCCTCCCCAGTATTTTGGTGCCCTTCTCGATATGCTGGTGCCCCTGCTCGATCTAATGGCGCCTTGCTCAATCCGTTGGTCCCCTGCTCAGTCTGTTGGTGCCCCCTCCTCAATCTGTTGGCGACCTACTCTTTTTGTTCTTGTGTTGGAGCCGTTGGTGGTGTGGTGTATATGTTGTCAAGCTACGGTGGTGGAGCCATGTCTACCCTTTTTGTGCTTGATGTAACATACCCAAATAACCTACCAACATGCATAAATAAAATTTCTTTTGTATAAGGCATGGACATGAATATTCCTTTAATTCATTCACTCCTATGCTTAATTGTTCCTACAAAAATTCTTTCCACAGTTAAAATATTTCTAGGATTTATTCTTTTCACCTTTCACATTCCTCCATTGCGGTCTGCGGGTCGCAGAAACCTCAATGTTTTACAATTTCCTTTTTCCATTTTCTACCTTCTACATTTTTCCATGCAGATTGTGGTAGGAGAAAACTCTTAAATGCACCCTATATTTCTTTTCACTTTCCTCCTCCCTCCTTTTTCCTTCCATATTCTGAAATACAGATTGCGGTAGGAAGAAACTCTTATGTTTTCCTTCATTTTCTTTTCTCTTTCCACCTTTTGCATTCCGAATGTGGATTGCAATAGTCTGAAACTCTTAAGTTCACCTTTCTTCCTTCTGCATTCCGCAACGTAGCTTGTAGCAAGAGGAACTCTACAAATCGCCACTGTTATTTCTCATCCTTCTGATTTCTGCAACGAGCTCTGTGTAACGAAAACACAAAATACGATGAAATCCTTTTTTCATTTTCTGCTTTCTGCCTTTCACTTTCTGCAGCAGAGTCTAAGTAGCAGAAAACCCAAATTTCCTTATGGTCAATTATTCACCTTCCGCTTTCTGCCTTCTTCTTTCTGTGAGCGGACTTCGAGTAGCAAGAAACCCGAAATACCTTACCTTTATCCTTTGGCTTTCTGATTTCTGCTTTCCACCTTCTGCATTTTGTAGGTGGACTGCAGCGTGTAAAAATCCCAAAATACTTTCCTTTATCGTTCTTTTTTTCGTTTCTTTGCTATCTGTATTCTGCTTTTTGCGGTGGATTCTAGGGTGCGGAAAAACACATTTCTACCTTGTCTCTTTTATGTTTGTCTTATTTCCACCTCCCCCCTTCCGCCTTCCGCAAGCGGAGTCCAGGATGCGGGAACACACATTTTACTTTGTTATTCTAGTTCTTTTTCCGCTTTCTCCTTCCGTATTTTGAATGCGGATTGCGGTAGGAAAAAATTCTTAAGTTTGTTATATGACTTCTGCTTCTGTACAACTTCTTCCACACCACCGGTTCCTTGCGGAACTGACCCCGACCGTCGATTTAGATTAGATTCAAGCTGCGGATTGCAGTAAGCACATAGACTTAATAACATACTTTCCTTTTAATATTTACACTATTCTACTGTGTGTTTCCTGAAGGGGACTGTATCAATATACAAGTTACGATGCATCAGAACAGAGTAGGTGCATTACATTTTCAGTGATCTATGCTTCCCTTGCAATCATAGCCACTCTTAACATAGTAGGGTATCACACACCAAATGCAACATAGCCATATGATCATACACCAAGTCATGAGCAATGCTTTCATCAACAAAATTAAATCTTCCTTTATCAACCCTACAACATTAAAACATACATTCATACACACACATACATGCCTTGAGTTCATCAATTACAGGGATTCACATAGCATACAGGTGACTCTATATAAACAATAGTAAACCATCTGAGTTACCATCTTACCAAATGCAAGGCACAATCATGTGAAACAGTGTATGAGTACACCCATTCATAAGCATCATTCCCATCAACAAATCTAAAGCTTCTATTTGACATTCTATTGATAATGAAACACATGTTTACACATATACAACATACCTTGAGCTCGATAGTTTTCAGAAACAAAACCCAGTAATGGAACCTGTTGGTAAGTCCAGCCGCAATGAAAATGGGATAGCCATGTTCCACCCAACAATATATTAGGCATAGATATTCTCTGTCCTCAATCACCCCCGAGCTCAACTATGCATGCCAAGAGAGGAGATAGCAAACCTCAGTCCATTTTCCAGCTAGAAATCTCTTCCCTAACACTTCTCATATTTCTCACGTAGCAAGTATTTCTCTCGACTCTTGCCTCACACTTCACAGAGTGCTCACACAACGAGAGTTCATTCATTCCCAGCATACTCAGCAACGTCCTACCTCCTTACATATGCTCTTTTATAGTTTGGTTTCCTAGGTCTTACTTCTATAGCTGCGGTCCATTCCCGAAGGAAACTTTGTCAACCACTACATCCCATGATTCTCCAGAATCTGCCTGATCTCATTTTGTAGCTATGGTCCATTCACCATCAAATCCTCATCAACCGATGCGCCCTCCTTTCTATGGGGTCTATCCGGTTCCATTAAGGCATTTCTAGCACCTGACTCTACTTTCCTGAGGTTCACTGCTCTACGTCTCCCACCCTTGCATGCATAGTCTTCTCTTTAACGTGGCTTTTCCCTTTCATTCATATTTTCATTAAAGGAAAATTTTAGTTGTTACAATTGTCCTCCGAGGACCATTTGGGAAGACACCACAGTCAAACAAACTCATCATAACATACAGTCTAGAACTTATCATCACAGATAATGTTTCAGAACGTATAGTCTAAAAAATAAAAATAAAATTAATGTTTATGAGTCGAGGGATATTACACTCGGTTTGGTGGTGTGGTATATATGTTGTTGAGTTGTGGTGGTGGAGCCATGTCTTCTCAGTATGCTTGGTTTGTGGAATCAAATCTTCCCTCTTGAACCGAATTTTCTTTTGGATCTGTGCTTAATCTGTGGAGCTCTATACATGTAGACAGTCAATGATCCTTATAGGTAAGTGTAACTCTATTGAAAGTTGTGTAATTACTTGATTTGTAAAGGTTAAAATAAGTTAAAATAATTTAATAGGTTTTATGAATTTTACAGGTAAGTGGAACTTTGTTGAGACTCATGTAATTATTGGATTTGTATAGGTTAAAATAAGCTAAAATAAGTTAATGGGTTTGATGTCTTTTTGTTTTGATTAATAGTGATCGTATTTTTATGTGTATGTAAGTTTAGTTTTATTTATATTTGGAGGTTTTTTAAGGATGAATTATTAGTATCATAGTATGGAATATCTATTTTAAAGTATGGTTAATGTATTTTAAAGGATGGTTAATATTAATAAAATTTGGATGCATATTTTGATTCTTAATATATATATATAGTTTTTATGTGGAAAAAGTTGTATGTTTTATTAATATTTATATTGAAATTATTTTTAGGATGAAACAATATTTACATGTATAAAAATATATATATTTATACTTAAAATTAAATATACACATGTATATAAATAATAAAAATTGAAAAATTGAAAAAAATTAACGAAACTATTTTCTGACACAAATGATTTACATGTTTTTAATCTCAATACTAGCACTCAATTCATCCTATTCAATGGAAAAAACAATACTAGTTACGAACATATTGCACTTGTTGATATTCACTAAGTAGTAGCTAGTTAATCATAATAATTCAGTTGTGTTTACTCATAGTTAATACTACACCAGGTTAGCAATAACATGGAATATCAACTTACTTAGCACTATTGATTGGTTTTATGTAGTCCCTAATCAATTAAGATCATTATTCCTATCGTATTTAGACTGATAGACTCGTAGTAACAACTTAGCATAACATTGGTGTGATTAGATATGTTGTGCTTATTATTCTTTGTGACACTTAATGTGATCAATGTAATTACAACAAGTGGTGTGATTAGATATGTTGTGCTTATTATTCTTTGTGACACTTAATGTGATTAGTGTAATTACAACAAGTAACAGTAATTTCATAATTAGTGACATAATCATACCTGTTTGTCATAGTTGCAGGTACCAATTAGGTTAGATTGAATAGATGAGCTTGATTACTACAACTAGTGAGTTACTTTACATGCATAGCTATCTATAATAGATATCAACCAATAAGCTTAATCCACATCTCTATTCAATTGATCTAATCAATAAAAATTATAAATAGTATTCCCAATTAATCAAAGCCCATTGAACCAAACCTTATTCACTCTCATCTCAATACTATCACTTAATTCATCCTATTTAATGAAAAAACAATTACTAGTTACAAACATGTTGCACTTGTTGATATTCACTAAGTAGTAGCTAGTTTACCATAATGATTCAGCTGTGTTTACTCATAGTTAATACTACACCAAGTTAACAGTAACATGGAAAATCAGCTTACTTAGCACTATTGATTGTTTTTTCTTATTCCCCAATAAATTACGATCCTTATTCCTATCATATTTAGACTAACAGACTCGTAGTAACAACTTACCATAAAATTGGTGTGATTAGATATGCTATACTTATTATTCTTTGTGACACTTAATGTGATCAGTGTAATTACAAGAAGTAACCGTAATTACATAATTAGTGACATAACCATACCCTTTTGTCATAGTTGCAAGTACCAATTAGGTTAGATTGAATATATGATCTTGATTACTACAACTAGTGAATTACTTTACACATGTAGCTATCTATAACATATATCAACCAATAATCTTAATCCACAGCTCTATTCAATTGATCTAATCAATAAACATTATAAATAGTATTCCCTTAGGAAAAATAGGGATCCCATGTTTGTTAGCTAAAACAACCCCTTTGAAAATTATATACCTCTTTCCACCCAACTCAACCTTCATACTTCCAAACAATAACTTGTAAAACAATAAATTTAAAGCTACCATTTGGCATATTTTTTTCCCTTGGAAAAAATTGTAATTTTATTTCTATAGAAGAACAAAATTATATTAATAGCAAAAAACATAGTCAGCCTTCACTGCCCATGCATTGTACTGTTTATATATCAAAATAAACAAAAATGGCAGGATATCAAGTCCATACATCATATGACATAGTATAGTCGATCATATACACAAAATGTCAAAAACCATGAAAAACAAATGGAGCCGTTGTGATGTGATAACAACCATGATATCTATGGATTCATCTCTAGTCCATCATGGAACAGAAAATCAAAGTATCTGTAGATATGATGAGTGCTCCTCCACCTTCTAGGAGCTCGATGGAAGTTGTGTGCTTTCCTTGGAAAGTCGGTCAGCTAATCCATTCCTTTCCCTGTATACATGGGTGAAAGTGATACTGTCAAGATGTTTGTTTATAACCAAAGCGTCTGCAAGTAAAGGAGCAAGTATCATGATATGACATCATTGTAATTCTATAATCCAGTTGATAATGATCAAAGAATCCCCAAAAACATGTAGCTACAAACATCCTTTTTCCAATGTGAACAGCATGAGATGTTTTACAGATAGAATCTCTACATAATTATTTGTACCAGCCCCTAAGCCGATAGAAAAAAAGAAAGAAATGATTTTTTGACAGATGTAAAACTACATCCCCTCCGCACTTCACAGGTTGACCCTATTATGCCCCATCAAAATAACCCCACGACCTTCCCAAATAAATCTCTTCTAGCCGGATTTCTCTAACACCCCTCACCCTGTCGATATGTGGGTAGAAACCCAAAATAGCAACATTGTTTGCAGCAATGATCGTAGGTATAGTAACCTTGTCTTGAAATATTGTAGAGTTTATGGCAATCCAAACCCCCCAGGAGATAATACAAGGCAACGCCCTAGCTTTTTCATTATGAAATTCATGGAACCATGATGAAAAAACATCACTAATGGAGTCCTCCTACCAAATACCTAGGCATATAATGGATCATTTAACCCAATCCCATACCTGCTGACAAAGTAATATCCCAAGAATAGATGGAAAATAGTTTCATAATAGTTCCTTCAAAGCACACAGCGACACGGCCCTTCCCAGCTACGGGATTGTAAAACCTCCCAAGAGGGAACCTTACTTTCTAGCATGGCCTAGAAGAGTAGTTTCTCTTTTGTTGAACATCGAAGTTTCCATAAATGCCCCCACTTCCAGCAAATATCTCTATTAAATCGGTCCAAGTTTAGCTGTATATACCCTGCCTTAGGAATATAGACCCAAGTTGGATGCAAATCCCATATTAGTTCATCATCCTCATAGGATAATGTAACATTTTCCAGCAGAATGCCATGAATATATATATATATATATATTATATCTTTCCCAGTGTTCCGCCTCCAAGCCAAGCCTAGCTCCCTCCAACTAGCCCTGATTCCAGATGGATGTAGTATCAGGGTCCATCACTTGCGAGAGAAAAAATACCCCCCTTTCGGCCAATGCCATAATAATCTATCCAGGCAAGATGTGTTTTCTCCCACTCCCAACCCACAGGTCCATCCCCACCTTCACCTGTCAACCATCCCCTACTCTCCACGTCAATCCATATCCAACTAGTTCAAAATCTTGAACCATAGCCTTCCATACGATAGAAGCTCCCCCCTGCTCTTATTTTCCTCTCGAACCCACTCAAGAATAGAGAGTGGGGCAATATATTTCTGAATTACCACCTGGGTCCAGAGACTCGAAGAGGAAAGCAATCTCCATGAAACCTTGGCGGCAAGTGCTTTAGAAAATAGATGAATGTTTTTTAGCACCCACCTGCTCAGGCCCTTAGGCAAAGTAATTATGTCCCATCGAATCCAAACCAACGAGTTTTGTTCTTTGTTGCCACTCCATAAATAGGCAAAGCACAGTCTCTTGACTTTTTCTAGGATCCCTTTCAGAATCCACGAGAGGGACATCCAGTAGATTGGGATGGCCTCTAGAACACTCTTAATAAGAACAATTCTCCCTACCCTGGACAACCATCTATGAATCCAGCCCCTAATACGTTTCTCAATCTTCGGAATGAGCCACATCCAATCCCCCTTCAAATAAGCATTAGGCTTTAGCTGGAATCCCAAATAATTTAGTCCCATGTCCAATTCGTCCACCTGAAAAGGAATTCTACTCACCAAATACTAAACCTCCTCCCCACACAAGTTTGAAATCGAGATGATCAATTTCTGCACATTTATAGCCATTCATGTAGCCCCTTGTAATAGATCCAACCCATCACAAATATTATCAATATCTCTACGAGTACCATCACAGAAAATAAGGATGTCATCTACAAAAAGTAGATGAGAAATGGATAAGGAATTTGATATAGGAACCCCTTTAAATCCCTGAAACACCCCGGTTTTGACCCCAATGCATTAAATATACATGAAACATATATATTGTAAATAACCATGGTGTGGAGCTAAAGGAAAAGGCACCACCATCGATTTAGTTGTGTTATGTTTCAGAATTTGGAATTGTTGTCGATAGTATATCAAGATATATGGCACATATTAAGTTGTGGCATCATGTAACTATGCATTTTAATTAAAAGAACCCCAACTAGCTATGTCGATGCAACTATATTGAAAAGGGCATGATTGCCTGAGGATAAGGGGGGGGATTGTTAAACCTGGAACCCATGGGGAAAATCCATGTGTCGATCAACCACTTAAGCTCCTATGTTAGTTGAGGGCAGTTAATGATGGGTAGTGGTGGGTGGCAAGCTTGCCCTCATGCACTCTCCACCAGCTGGTTTAGTCACACGCACGGGCTGGGAGTGGTTTTCCTCATGCGCCATTTGGGATGCTTGATCACTTTGTTCACTCTCTCCATCATTGGATGTTCAATCCTCATGCACAGGATTTCTTCACTACCCATCTCACACAGAGACACTCAGTTTTGCTCACGCAGAGCTGAGATAAAAGGATTCACGATTCTATGGGTGGGGGTTCATTCTCTTTTCTCTCACCAATTGTTGGTCTGAGTATGCGGTTTTCCATTCCATTCATGCAAAGAGGCTATTCCTTTTCCATTATCAGGCTGTAGTGGTATCTGCTGTAGGTTGTGGTGGGGTTGTGTTGGCCATGATAGGGCCAAGAACAACTCAGGGATTGTCTTCCCCTGTCCAAGTTGTGAAGTGCTTGTTTGGCTGTAGGAAAGCAGCAGTTGGTCTTCAGACCATATTGGGGTGGTGATGAGGGCCTGATTTGCTTGAAAAACCTGGTGGGTTTGGGAACCACACAGACAGAGCTAGAGGACTGGCTTTCTTCTCCACAACCCCTGAATAGCACTGGAAGGGAGGTTAGGGCCTGAGGGACTGTGCAAGCAAAGAAAGGACTGATTTCCTTGTGTTGGGTGTGTGTGGGTGTCCTAGAAGTCAGGCTAGTTCCAATGTAGGTGTCCTTAGCTCTTCAATGAGCTCCCCATCTTAGAATTTATCCTTTCCTAGCTCCTGGATGGATTGATAAACCCAACTATGTTGGCTTGGCTGATTTGTTGTCTGCCTGACAAACCCAACTATGTTGGCTCGGCATGTTTTTTTATCCTTGGCTATGTGTAAGCCTGCTAGTTCCTTATACCTTGGGGAATCATGCCTACCTCGGGGGAGGTAGCGTTGCTGAGAGATTAAGGAGCATGCTGGCCTATGGTTGGGTGGAACGTTGCAGTGACGTAGCTAGTTGCGTGACAGTTCTTATAAGATAAGTATTCTTGACTAATCTATTTTGCAATCATATTTACTATTAATGAATTATGATGAGGGACATGTTAAATGTTGAATTGTATGTTTTTCTTCTGCTAAGTATATGTATGATTATGCATCTTAGTATGTTTGATGTCTTACGCATTTTCGTTTAGTTTATATGTATGTACATGTTCATGAGGCTAGTTGCCCGGATGTTTGGTGTATAATAGCGTACTCTTCGCTGGTCGGAGGGTCAGGGACGTTACACTGTGGTATCAGAGATAACGTTGCAGCATGGACTTGAATGGGCCATGAAAGATCAGCTAGCAGAGGCAGGTTACCTTCTCCCCAGCAAAGATCAGAAAACTTCCACAAAAATTTCCTAAGTTCCTAAACCGTCGGCTCATCGAAAGACTAAGTAGGAAACTCTTCCGATGCAACAGATCACCTAGTCGGAATTCCACCCGATGGAAGATAGCTGGAAGAAATTTGAGCAAGTCCCTCTAAGTGTCCATCGACCATTGATGGAGAATAGTGGAAGGACCACCTAACACAAACCATCGGCAATCGGCAAAGGATAGATAACGAGATCGTCAATGATTAGACGACGAGATCATCGACAATTAGACGATGAAGTTGTCAATGATACATCGTTGGAGGAAAGAGTTTGCACAGAATTTAGTTGATTGACCAGCCAAAACATCAACGGAGATCCTTTCAAGACCTCCGAAACATCAACGAGAATTAGTGGACGAGAGCGCCGACGCAGAGGAAGAAGAAAAAAAAAAATTGAAATTTTTCCAAGTGTTAAGACCATCGGCAATCAGCGATAATTAGTTGACTGGATTGCCAATCATTAGATGATGGAGTGGCCGCAACATCGATGGAAAATAGCTAATGAAATAGCCAATACAGCACCAACTTCCTGAAGTAATTTTCGCCACAAAATTTTTAAGTGCTCGTCGGGCCATCGGTGAACTCTAGTTGATCGGATCGGCAACAATTAGAGGATGAGGGTGCCGATGATGAAGACAGAACCGAAGGGTTTTGGCAGAAAATAGTTGAAGACAGAGCCGCAGTTTCGATGGAGATCTCCTGAACACCGCTGAAACGTCGGCGAAACTTAGTTCTTTGAGGAGCCGATGCAAAGAAGAAAATTTTCAAAAATTTATCTAAGTGAGGAACCTATCAGCGATCGGTGAAAGTTAGAAGATTGGAGCACCGATCGGCAGAAGTTAGTTGACGAAATCATTGAAACATCTACTCACCTAGTCAGAACCATCGACGAAATTTAGAGGATGGAGCTACTGATGCAACAGCTGACGTCGAAAAGTATTAGTTGTTTTGGTCATCGATGAATGACATCAGAAAAATTTAGTTGTTTGTGCGTCCGCCGTTGCGGCTACCCAGTGGACTATCCTTCTGACGGATAGAGGTTTCAACCACCGATGCCACAGTGATTAGTGCTTCTGACAGCCGATGAAGGGTCCATGAAACCCACAGTCAGTTTGTTGCCCACCGTTGTGGCAGTCTAAGACACTATCCACTCGATGGTTAGTAGATCCGACAGCTAATAAATGTCTACAAAACTCGCAGTGAGATCGCTACACACCGTTGCAGCTGCATAAGGGACTGAGCACCCGATGAATAATGCATCTGAACACCGATACAGTGCTATGGAAATAATCGTCGATGCTGTATAATGAACAATGTTTCGATTACCGATACTGTGGAAAACTATAGTTGTTGGAGCCGCCGATACAATGAAAAACCTTAGCTGATGAAACTGTCGATATAGCAGAGAACCTTAGCTGATGAAACCGCCAATACAGTGAAAAACCTTAGCTAATGAAATCACCGATACAGTGGAAAGGGTTAGTTTTTATGGTCATCGATGAGCATCGAAGAAACTTGTTGTTGGGATCACCGAAACGTCATATTTTTAGTGGGGAAGAGACCCGATGAACAGTCCTTGGCATCACTGATATAGTTCGGAAGCTTAGACGATTAAAGGTCCGATACAACGAAAAATTTTAGTTGTTTGACCACCGATGGACAGTCCTTGGCATCGTCGATAAAATTTGGAAGCCTAGAGAACTACGGATCCGACACACTGGAGAGAAATAGATGAATAGACCACCGATGAGGAGAAAACTAGGTGTTTTGACCATCGAAGTGTCAAAAATTTAGTTGGGAAGAGGTCTGATTGGGCCAACGGAAATTTGGGTTTTCCAAGGGAATTTCTCAATGATTTTCAAGCAGTTTTTCGACTATCTTTCAGTGGGCTTTCAGCAAATTGTCAGTGGATTACAGGACTAAAAGGGAAGAAGTTTTTATGTTTAAGCAAAATGGTTATTTTATGATTTTTCCAGGAGAAGGTAAGTAGTTCTATTTTTTTCTTATCTAGGTATGCATCTAACAGTTTTTCTATCTAACACATTTGCAGAATCATAGTCACCTTCAAGGGTAGTATTTCAAAAATTGCAGTTGGTAGGTAAGTGGTGATTCAGTTATGAGAACCCATGATGGATATGATGCTCAAGATTCTTACGAGCGTGCGGGAGATGCCATGGGAGAAAATGTCAGTAATGGAAATGATGATTTTATAGCATGTTTTTGTTTTCTATTTTTAAACCATTTGCTTGTCTTAAAAATATGATTTTTATTATTGTTTTAAAGTTTTGACCTTGTTTTATTTTAAAATATTTTGATTTTAGGCTTATGTTTATAATTGATTTAATAGATTTTCTTTTTAATTTTTGCTTGACTTAATTAATTTCATGGTTTTTATGGGCTTATAGGATGTATATATTTCTAAAATATTCTAAAAAAATATCAAAAGACCTTATTTGAAGTTATTTACCAAAAAAAACACTTTGTTTGGAGTTTTGGTTAAAAAAATCATAAAACAAGGATTCTTGTAGCGCAAGGCAGAAAAAGTTACACAGAGGCACTACAAGAAAGTCACGCAAGCTAAAAATCATTATTTTTGGGTTAGCTTCTTTGGGATTCTCACACATGAGATGTCAATCACATTGTGTGATAGATTTGATACGTGTCTCTTGAAGTTTAATCACTGTGGCAAGTAGAATATCATTGTGAAGGCAGATCATGGCAGTTTCTTGCAGAGCAGATGTAATAATGATAGCAGAGCATAATGAGACAAAGGTGTATGGAATTATGTTTTTACCTAAAGTGCATGAAGAGCAAGTGAAGATCGTGGCGAAAAAACAGTGCTTAGTAATCGGAATTTTGAAACAGAGCGAAAATTAGGGCTTTCAGGAGCAGTTGGCTGGAGTGGTCAAAGCACTCAGAGGAAAGTGGAGCATGCAATTTGACACCTGATAGTTGAGATAACAAGATACCAGCAGTCTAATTAGTCATTTTTAACAGGTAGTCCACGTACCATTACCAAGGTTTATTAATTTGGGGTTTTTCTGAACAAATGACTAATGACAGAATTGAAGGCAGAGTATTAGTTTTGAACTTAATCCATATTAAATGATGAATTGTTAATCAATGGATTTAAAGTATTCATCATTCAAACAAAAGAATTCAGAGTAGAGTCTTTTGGGTTTCCCTATACTGTATTCTCTGTCAGTTTGTTAAAATTTGAAGACAGTCAGACTATGGTGTATTGATAGAAGCTGTTTAACCATAGTTTAAAATGAAAAAGAGTGGAAAGACCAATAGGGCAGAACCCTCAAACTTAAGCTGGGTAAAAAACTTTCCAGATTGTGCACAGTTGTTTGCAGAAGCAGGATGGTTAGTGTTCTTCGAAAAGATTCAAGGTTATCATTTAGAGGTTTCTTACAAGTTTGCTCAATGTTTAGACAAGGATATAGTGTCTTTTGACACCTTGAAGTTCAAATTAACCAGGGAATTACTTGCTGAAGCAACAGGGATTCTGGATGAGGGAGAATTCTGGTTCAAAAAGGTGCCCTTCACCTTTGATGCTCAGATATATTTTCTTCCAGCTTAACATAAGATGTCATGTAGAGTGAAGGAACACCAGGACCATACAAAACAATCATTTTTTCACCATGGGCTCATAAAACTCATCATAAGTACTGTATTGCAGAAAAGAGAAAAGACATGGGAGCACTTCTTATTTTGGTCAGGTTTCAAGACTGAGCAGGAGGAATAGTCCTAAAAGAGACAGGTAGATAAGGGTCAAACTTTGATTAAGAAGCTTAGAAAGAAGGTCATAGTCAAAGATGAAGAAGCTGATAAACCATGAGAAGCTTCGAATCAGGAAAGTGAAAACATTGAGTTTGGACAGCAAGTTAATGATGAGGAAAGCAAAGTTTTACAGCCAAAGATGAAAAAAGTTGCATCAGTCGAAGATGTTTTACCTGCAGAATCAAATCAAGGTGAAGAGGAAGTTGTTAAGGAGCAGAAGCAGAGCCCTATTATAGTACTACCAGAAAAGGATGAAAAATACATATCTGATCAGGCTAGGGTTCCTACTACTAATGAAGCTAGGGTTTGTACCAAGCAAGAAATTCATACTCATTTTGAAGAGGAAACAGTGTCCAAAAAGAAAAGAATGAAGGTGGTTGAATTTGCTTCAATAACTCATCAAGGAAAGGTTATGAAAATGCTAGGTGAGGTTGGGGCAGTCTGGAGACCGAAGACAAGGCTGAAGAACAAGCTTAGGTTAAACATGAAGAAGTTATTGAATCCCAAAATGGCTAAGGAAAAAATTACAATAATAGAAGATTCATCATCTCAAGAGAAATTGGATGTAGTGAAGATGACAGCAAAGAAGTTATGAAAGGTAAAAAACCAGTAGTATCAAAAGATAAGTCTTTCTTCACTGATACTAAGATCTCTGACATTTTCATGGAGATTCGAAATCAGATGATTCAAGAACAGCATCAAAGTGATGTAAAGAGTTCCTGTATGGAGAAAAGAGAGATAATTGAATAACACGTTCACTGCAATGTTGAAGCTGAAGAACATCCAGAGATTCCTGTGACCTTCATAGAACTTTTGAAGAAGGATGAGGAAATCTACAAGAAATTAAAAATTCCATGGACACCAGAAGGGATGCAGCCAATAGTAGAAGGTAAATTCATTGATTCTAACAAGGAAAATATGCAGAGGAGTATCAAGCAATACAAACATAAAATTGAGTACCTGCATGAAACTAATGAAGGATTAGTGACTGCAAATAAAAGACTGATAGAAGACTTGGAGTCTGCAAAGATTATTGAGAATTATGCTTTGTTTTTCCTATTTTGGGTTATTGCAATTGAGTGCATACCACGAGATGATGGAGATGAATTTTAAAAAATATTCACAAAAGCCTCTCTCCATTTTACAACATCTATCAAGGTTTGAAAGATTCAGTTTAATCTTTACAGCCTATTTTTCAGGGTTTTAAAAATATTTAATATTTTCCTGTTTTAGTCTTCATCTTGCATTGCATATTCGGATTGATTGGAGATGAATGTTTAAAAACCAAGAGAGGTTTTTTTCCACCACAGACCCATTCACAAAAACCTCTCTTAGTGTTTGCAAAAGTGTCACGGATTGAGAGATATGGAAGCTTCTTTGACACCTATTTTTCAGAAATTCGCCATATTTACCAGGAATCCAATTTTGCTATTTTGAGTCAATTAGTTGAAAGCTAGTTAGTGTAACTACTGAGTAGTTTCAAATTCGACCTAATGAAGGGAAGATAGAACTAATTCTTTGTAATTATAAAAGCTGGACAATGGTACAGGAGGGGGGTTCAATTTTTTTTGCTGACAAGGGGAGGCTATCAAGCTTTGTTTATGAGCTAAGTAAAGACTCTTATGTGTTTTTTGAGGACTGAACTATGTAATATATGCACTATATGCCCTTCAGATTATTGATTGGTTTTATTTCTAATTTGTGTTAATTACTCAGTTGGTATATTCATCTCCTGTTTAATGTTTTTATGCTTGAAATGCTTGCTAACTATGGGTGAAACTCAGTATTGTGTTTTCTGTTGGATTATGGTTTATATGTTATGCATCTCAGTCATTCAAATGCTCATGATTTAGTGTTTACTTTGGTTTTATGAATGTTTTCCCTCTTGTCTTCAAACTGCTCAACCAAAAAAACTTGAAAACCCTAGAAAACCCTATTTTATTTTATTGTGATTATTGAGATTGTGTTGGCTTGTTCTCTTGTAGTCTTGGAACAATTTCTGGCACTAACAGATGACATAGAGTCTAATGGAAGGAGATTCCAAGAGACACCGTCAAATGTTGTAGCCACCATGAGAAGATTGATTAAATACCAAGAAGAGAAGCATCATTTGAATGCTTCCATGTTGCAGAGTTTGACAGACTTGCAAAGAAAGATAGACTCTGGATGAGGTACAGCATGACCAGAAGATAGTAAGAGCAGTACTAGGAAAAGGAGAAGGACTTCTAATGGATCATCTGACTCTAAATAATCCAGCGGGGATACGATTTCATCTTCTCATAAAAGGAAAAGAAGGAGACACTATAGGGATCACTCTCGGGATGAATTTAAGAAAGCTAAACCTCCTACATTCGATGGTGAGATAAAGAGTGGACAAGAGGCCGAAGCTTGGCTTCTTGGGATAAAGAAGTACTTTCAAGTGCAGGATTATTCAGGAAACATGAAGGAAAGAGTTTCCATATTCAATATGAATGGAAGAGCCTCCATTTGGTGGGAAAATGTCAAGCAAGTAAAGAGGATCAATGAAAGGAGACTGAAGTGGAAATAGTTCAAGAAGTATTTCAAGTAGAAGTACCTCTTTGATAGGTATTATGATGACAAGATTAAGGAGTTCCATGAGCTGAGATTGGGACAGTAGACCATGGTTGAATATGAAAATAAATTCTTAGAATTTTTGAGGTATGTCCGGTACATCAAAGATGAAAAAGTGAAGGTCCAGTGGTTTCTGAGTGGATTGCCTCAGTCTTACAAAGACAGGATCGAATTTTACGAACCTAGAACTCTTGAAGAAGAAATAAGGAAAGCTAAGTATTGCTATGAGCAAATCAGAGGTAAACTTGATTACCATAAGTTATGGAAGGACAAGAAGAATGAGAAGTTTGACCAAAGAAAGAAAGGTTTCAAACCTTCTAGATTCAGGAATCAGCAGAAGCAGCCATCCCAAGCTGTGAGTAATCCAGTTGGAGTAACAAAAGAAAAGCCTAAAGATCCACAACAGAGTAAAAGAACACTTAAATGTTAGAAATGTGAAGGACCCCACTTGCGCATATATTGTCCACTCGAGAATGAGAATGCAAGACCAGCTTACAACATTCAAGAAGCAGAAATGGTGGGTCAAGTAGCAAGGTCAGTCCCTAGAATTTATGCAACACTGGAGGACCACCAGCCAGATCACCAGTCAACTGTGGTTGAAGTTGCAGGTAAGATTGTTGAACAATCTATTTCTATTTTTATTGACCCTGGTTCTAATCACATTTACATTACTCCTAGATTAGTGGAGATTTGTACTTTTGAGAAAGTAAGGCATAGGAAATCTTGGTTAGTTCAGCTAGCCACTGGGACTAAGAGAAAGGTCAATGAAGTGGTAGAGAAATGTCCATTGGTTATGAATAGATTGATCACTTGTGTAGATCTGAATGTTCTACCACTTGGTTCCAATGATTTTCTCATTGGAATGGATTGGTTAGAAGCTCAAAGGGTAAATCTTGACTGTTATAACAAGACTTTTGAATGCATGGATGAAGAAGGAAACCCAGTAGTTGTGAAAGGTATTCCAAAGGTAATATCAGTAAGGCAGGTTTCAGCAATGCAGTTGAAAAAGTTCTGTAGGAAGGGTTTCCAGTTGTATGCAGCTCATATTTTGGAGGCAACAGGAGATGAAACTCCTAGGTTGGAGGACTATCAGGTGTTACAGGAATTCAAGGATGTGTTTCCTAATGAGATTCCAGGGATCCCTCCAAAGAGGGAAATTGATTTCACAATTGAACTTGTGTCAGGAGCAGCACCAATGTCCAAGACACCCTACAGGATGAGTACACCGGAGATGCTAGAGTTGAAGATGCAACTGCAAGAGTTATTGGAAAAGAAGTATATTAGGCCGAGTGTGTCTCCTTGGGGAGCACCAGTTCTATTTGTAAAGAAGAAATATGGTACACTCAAGTTGTGTATTGATTACAGACAATTGAACAAGGTTACTGTGAAGAATAAATATCCTTTACCTAGGATTGATGACCTCTTTGATCAAATGAGAGGAGCAAAGGTATTTTCCAAGATTGACTTGAGGTCTGGTTACCATCATGTGAGAATCAAGCATGAAGACATTCATAAGGCAGCCTTCAGGACAAAGTATGGGCATTATGAGTTTGTAGTGGTACCATTTGGTCTCACAAATGCAGCAGCTACACTTATGTGCCTTATGAATAGTGTCTACAGCAGATATTTGGACAAGTTTGTTCTTGTTTTCCTTGATGAAATTCTTGTTTATTCTAAGAATGAGGAAGAACATGAAGAGCGTTTGAGGTTGACATTGCAATTGCTCAGGGAGCACCAACTGTATGCAAAACTAAGCAAGTGTGACTTCTACAGGGATAGAATTCAGTATTTGGGCCACATTATCTTAGAAGAGGGCATATCTGTGGACCCTGAAAAGATTGAAGCCATTATGAATTGGCCTACTCCAAGAAATGTGATGGATGTAAGATCTTTTATGGGACTTGCAGGACACTACAGGAGATTCATTGAGGGATTCTCCAAAGTTACACATGCCATCACTTCTTTGCAAATGAAGGGGATAAAGTTCGAATGGACATCGAGGTGTGAAGAAAGTTTCTAGCGATTGAAGAATCTTCTCACCAATGCACCCATATTGAAAGTTTCAGATCCAAAGAAAGATTTTGTGGTGTGTACCGATGCATGTGGACAAGGGATTGGAGGAGTCCTTATGTAGGACAACCACATGATATGTTATGAGTCGAGAAAGCTGAAGGAGCATGAGAAAAACTATGCCACTCATGATCTAGAGCTTGCAGCCATAGTACATGCTCTCAAGATGTGGAGACATTACTTGATGGGTAAGAGATTTGAGCTCAAGATAGACCATTGTGGTCTGAAGTATTTGTTTGATCAGCCTACTCTGAATGCTAGGAAAGCAAGATGGCTCGAGTTTTTATGTGAATTTGATTTCAAAATCAAGCACATAAAGGGAAAAGAGATTAAGTTAGTGAATGCACTCAGCAGGAAGGTGCAAGAAATGCATTTGGCATATCTTAGTATTTGCCAATCAGATTTGAGGCAGTGGATTGTTAATTATACTACCGGAGATGAATTGTATGAGCTGGTAAAAGACAAATTGCAGTAGCAAAGTCTTGAGAAGAGGTATGAGGGATATAAATTGGAAGAAGATGGACTTCTTACTTATAAAGGTATAATTTATATTCTGAATTTAGCAGATTTGAGGAGAGTTGTCATGGATGAAATCCATCAAACTCTGTATTTCGGTGACCCAGGTTACCAGAAGACAATGATACCTCTAGAAAGGAGTACTTTTGGCCAGGATTGAAAAAGGACATGGCTGAATACATTTCGAGGTGCATGAAATGTCAACAGGTAAAGGTGGAGCATCAACATCCAGCATGTTTGGTGCAGCCTTTTCCAGTTTCGAAATGGAAATGGGAAGTTATTTCCATGGATTTTATTACAGGATTGACAATGACTTGGAGACAACATGATTCCATCATGGTTGTGGTAGACAAGTTGACTAAGGCAGCACATTTTATACTGGTGAAGTCTATGCATAAGACTGATGACATTGCAAAGATCTTCATGAAGGAGATTTTCAAATTGCATGGATTACCGAAAGCAATAGTCTCAGACCAAGATGTCAAGTTCACTTCCAATTTTTGGAAGGGGTTGTTTGGAGATTTGGGTACAAAGCTAAAATTCAACACTGCATACCATCCTTAGACAAATGGAAAAATAGAGAAAGTTAATCAGGTGCTTGAAGACATGCTTCAGATGTACGTGATGGACAAACCAACCAAGTGGGAAGATTACTTACACTTGGTAGAGTTTTCTTATAACAATGGACATCAGGCATCCTTGGGGATGAGTCTGTATGAAGCTTTGTATGGAAGAAGATGTAGGACACCAGTGACTTGGGATAATCTAGTGAAAAGGGTTGTGCCTGGACTAGAATTGCTTAAGGAAATGGAGCAAGAGGTTGTAAAGATCAGGCAGAATCTGAAAGCAGCACAAGAAAGATATAAAAGCTATGCAGATAAGCATAGGGTGAATAGGGAGTTCAGTGTTGGGGATCATGTCTACCTCAGAGTGAGGGCAAGGAAGAGTTCCTTGAAGCTTAGAAGTTGTGCCAAGCTATCACAAAGATATTGTGGGTCGTTTGAAGGTGCTTGAAAGAATAGGGCCAGTTGCATATAGACTTGCATTGCCTGCTAGTACTAGAGCTCATAATGTTTTTCATGTTTCTTTGCTTAAGAAATATATACATGATCTTAACCATGTGATTAATTGGGATGTGATTCAGGTGGAACCCAAGGGAGAGTTCCAAACTGAGCCAATGCGCATCCTTGACAGGAAGGTCACAATGCTCTAGAACCTAGCCATAGGGTAGGTAAAGGTACAATGGGAGCACTATGGACCTGAAGAGGCTACATGGGAGCTGGAGGATGCCATGTGATTGGCACATCCATTTTTGTTCAATTCTGTGGAACACTAATGTGATACCAGTGTAACATTTTGTACAAATTTTGTAAAGCACTGAGGACAGTGCTATTGAAGGGGGACGGGAATGTAACACCCCATTTTTTACCTCGATGCATTAAATATACATGAAACATATATATTGTAAATAATCATGGTGCGGACCTAAAGGCAAAGGCCCCACCATCGATTTGGTTGTGTTATGTTTTTGTGTTTGGAATTGTTGTCGATAGTATATCGGGATATATGGCACATATTAAGTTATGGCATCATGTAACTATGAATTTTAATTAAAAGAACCCCAACCAACTATGTCGATGCAACTATATTGAAAAGGGCATGATTTCCTAAGGATAAGGGGGGGCATTGTTAAACCTGGAACCCATAGGGAAAAGCCATGTGTCGATCAACCATTTAAGCTCCTATGTTAGTTGAGGGCAGTTGATGTTGGGTAGTGGTGGGTGGCAGGCTTGCCCCCATGCACTCTCCACCAGCTAGTTTAGTCACACGCACAAGCTGGGAGTGGTTTTCCTCACGTGCCATTTGGGATGCCCGATCCCTCTTTCCACTCTCTCCATAATTGGATGTTCATTCCTCATGCACAGGAATTCTTCATTGCCCATATCACGTAGAGACACCCGATTTTCCTCGCATAGATCTGAGATAAAAGGATTCATGATTCTATGGGTGGGGGTTTGCTCTCTTTTCTCTCATCAATTGTTGGTCTGAGTATGAGATTTTCCCTTCCTTTCACACAGAGAGGCTATTCCTTTTCCATTATCGAACTGTAGTGGTATCTATTGTAGGTTGTGGTGGGGTTGTGTTGGCCATGATAGGGCCAAGAACGACTCGGGGATTGTCTTCCCCTGTCCAAGTTGTGAAGTGTTTGTTTGGCTGCAGGAAAGTAGCGGTTGGTCTTCAGGCCATATTGGGGTGGTGATGAGGGCCTGATTTGCTTAACAAACCTGGTGGGTTTGGGAACCACACAGACAGAGCTAGAGGGTTGGATTTCTTCTCCACAACCCCTGAATAGCACTGGAAGGGAGGTCAGGGCATGATGGACTGTCTAGCAGAGAAAGGATCGATTTCCTTATGTTGGGTGTGTGTGGGTGTCCTAGAAGTCAGGCTAGTTCTGGTGTAGGTGTCCTTAGCTCTTCAATGAGCTCACCAGCTTAGCATTTATCCTTTCCCAGCTCCTGGATGGCCTGATAAACCCAACTGTGTTGGCTTGGCTGATCTATTGTCTTCCTGACAAACCCAACTGTGTTGGATTGGACTGTTTTGTTATCCTTGGCTATGTGTAAGCCTGCTGGTTCCTTATTCCTTGGGGAATCATGCCCGGCTCAAGGATGGCAGCATTGCTAAGAGATTAAGGAGCATGCTGGCCTATGGTTGGGTGGAACATTGCAGTGACGTAGTTGGTTGCGGGACAGTTCTTATAAGATAAGTATTCTTGACTAATCTGTTTTGCAATCATATTTACTGTTAATGAATTATGATGAGGGACGTGTTGAATGCTGAATTGTATGTTTTGCTTCCGCTAAGTATATGTATGATTATGCATCTTAGTATGTTTGATGTCTCAAGCATTTTCCTTCAGTTTATATGTATGTACATGGTCATGGGGCTAGTTGCCTCAATGTTTGGTGTATAGTAGCATCCTCTTCGTCGGTCGGAGGGTTGGGGATGTTACAATCCCCCCCTCCTTTTTGCATGATCAATGAAACGGGTCATCCCTTCAACCACCAATAGGAAAAGCAAAGGTGATAATGGACATCCTTGTCTCAACCCTCTTCCTGCTTGAACAAAAGGACTTGGAGATCCATTAATTAAAACAAAAAATGAGTTAGTAGTAATGCAGGACATAATCCATCTAATAAAATCATTGCCAAACCCCAAGTGAGTTAGCAACATCCTCAGATATAACCAATAGACACGATCATATTCCTTGGAAAGATCAATTTTTATAACATCCCGCTTCATCTTCGTAGTTTTTTAACTATGTAAACCCTCCTGGGCCACACCAATAGCTTTATGAATCTAAGGACCCTCTAGGAACCCAAACTTTTCCCTAGAAACAAATTTTGACAAGACCTGCTTGATGTGTCTCGAAATATTTTTTGAAATGATTTTGTAGATACAGTTGCACGATGAAATTGGACGATACTCATCTAGAGAGTCCAACTCAACATATTTTGGGATCAAAGATATGAAGGTGGTATTAAAGGTTCTGTGTATGAAACTAGACTATCTAGATTCATTAGCCACCTAAAGCAAATCAGGCCCCAAAACATCAAAGCATCCAAGAAATAATTCAATCATCCAACCATCAAGACCCGAACTCTTGTATTTCTAAAAAGAATGTAGAACTTCCAGTAGCTCATTTTCCCTTAACTCCATCATAAGCATTTGATTATCCAATGACTTCTCAAAGCTAGGAAAAAATTCTGCAATCTGGACCACTTCGCCAATGTTTTCCCTCGTCCTCTCCCTAAAAAGATTCCCAAAATGTTGAACCCTCACCTCAGCTAGCCCTCCAAAAGAAGTAACCCTTTCTCCCTTATAATTTGGCAACCCCCAGATAGTATTTATAATCTTTCTCCCTTTACCATAAGCCTGGAATAATTTTGTATTCACATCTCCACACTGCAGCTAAAGAGCTCGACTCTTTAACCTCCAAGTCGCTTCCATATCACTAATTAGTTTTCATCTCTGGCCTTCCAACATAATGACCTATTCCTTAATCACATCCTATCTGAATCCAAAACCTCCCCCAACCTCTTCTAGAATAGTACTAAGTCTGAGCTCGTAGTCATGAAGTTCAACCTGTTCCCTCCCCCGCTTAACATGAGCCCAAATAATAGTGGCTTTCTTCACCCTGCATAATTTTTCCATAAAATGTTTCCCATCATACTGACCCTACTCCAGAGAAAATGGCACCCATTCAAATCTCACCAAATCCCCAAAGGAGTTGTCTTCAAGCCATCTTGGATTAAACTTAAAAGGGTTGGGAGGCTTTCTCCCACCCCCAAAAAGCTCCAACATAAATGGGAAAT
Source organism: Pseudotsuga menziesii (assembly GCA_001517045.1). Classification (NCBI taxonomy): domain Eukaryota; kingdom Viridiplantae; phylum Streptophyta; class Pinopsida; order Pinales; family Pinaceae; genus Pseudotsuga; species Pseudotsuga menziesii. Next base: position 134,533 of record LPNX010425365.1, read on the forward strand.
GGTCAGAATCACCACCATCGGCAACCCATTGCCTACTCAGTTCAACCAAATCCAGAAACAATTCTGACGCCAAAAAATGATCCAATCACTTCTCCACCCTATCGTCCTCGGATCTCCGATTTCTCCACGTAGGGATTACTTTAACAGGATTAATGTCTAGCCACTCCTTCTAGACCAATCCATTCATAAAATAGTTTGACAGTACATCAAGAACCGCCCTTGGTCCCCACACCTCCTTCGACACCAAAGATAAGTTAAGATCCCCCCCCCCCAGAATAAAATCATGACCATCTAGCAAAGGATTGTCAAATACCTTATCCCAGTAAGACACAGTATCCTGATATGGCCCATAGGCATTTAGAATAGTTAAAATCCTCCCCAAATCAGGGACAAAAACCTCCAGCCCCAAGCCAGAAGAGATACCCCATAAATTCTCACACCGAAACACCCCTGAACGCTATCCAAAGGCCAGACCCCCTGACCTTCCATTAGAATCAATAGCAGCAAAGTCCCATCCAAGAAGAAAAGACTTCAAAGTTCCCACCACAACAACATAGTTCCCCATTGTTACAGCTGATTTTACCACACATGGTGGATCACACCTTTATGGCCTTCCCTGTCCCTTTGCAAACTCTTTAGACCCCATGGACCATTTTTGTACCTTTCATGTTTTCAAGATCATCCCTAAAAACATGCATTGTTTTCTATACACGACTTTTAAACCTATTCTCGTGTATATACGTGGATTTGACCCTCAAATCCGTGTACATCGGGATGTGTGCAAAAGGCCAAATAGTTTTGGAGTTTCCCTTGATGTGGATCCGAGTCACTTGTCTCTTGGCCTTCTATATGCCTTGAGGTCACTTAGATTTGACCTTCCATTACCCCATTGAAGCACTATATAAAGAACCCTTTGGATACATTGAAGAGGAGGAATTGAAGAGCAAGAAAACTATAGTCCATTGTTGCCGAAGCTTATACTTGAGTCTGCATCCCTTTGTCTTTTGGAGCACTTTGTGTTCTTCCCAAGCTTTCCTTTGCTTGTGAGCTTGCTATCGAGAGATGGAGGATTGAAGTGGTGGAGGCCCAGGTGGAGGACTCAGTTTCTTCGATTCGCAGACGTGCCAACAGAGGTTGTCACTATTGTAGTCTTTGATTTATATTAATATAAATATCTTTTCCTTTCCAATAATGTGTATTTAAATGAGTATTGAATCCATGGATGCTTTTAAATGCTTATATGTTATTGATTATATATGCTATAGTAGGTCTAACACAATTATATATAGCATGCTTGTCTTGTTTGCTGAATGTTGGGGTCTACAACAACCATCCGGAATAAGGTATGTTTCGAGATCCTTTAGTGTTAGATGTTTGGTTTCTCTTTCATATAGGAAAGGATTGATTTCTGCGGTTACTCTATCTGTTTTGGCACCCCAAGCCATAGGATTTTTTCTCCGTAACAGAATTGGCGATCATGCTGGGGAGTTCCTAGTCATTTCCTTTGGGGGTTTTTATCGGCATTTAATGTTCTTGAATTACTCTTATTTCTCTGTTTCTGAGTCGGGTCTGGGGGCACATTTTCCTAGTAGTGTCTGATAGGAGTAAATTTTGTCTCAACTTGTTTATTTACCTTCTTTTTTATCTCTTTTTCTTCTAGTACGTGAGTTTTGGCTTCACAGTCGCGTATACATGTGATTTTTACTAGGATATCCGTGTATATACGTGGGTTTTCTGCACACAGTCACATATGCCCTGAGTTTTTCCTTCGAGGGGAAGATTAGGTGTTGTTGGGTGAGTTTTTATGATTGCTAAGTCTCCTTGGATGCTTCTAGAGTCTGTATACACCTCTGTTTCTAACCAGAGATGCTTTTTAGTTTGAATTTTTTAAGAATGTTCTTGTGATTGCATTTTCTATTTTTTGTTTTGGGATTAGTGCATTAGGTCTCTTTTATGTTAGTGCTTTGCGTGGGTGTTGTTTGATAGTGCTTGCAGATTCTAGGGGTGGTAGAGTCATTATTTTTCTTTATTATCTCATTTTAATTCAAAAAATACAAAAATATTTCCTTTTTTGCATTGTTATGCATTATTACATTTTGCATTTTGCATGGTACTTGCACTAGGTTTGCTTGGAGAAGTATTAGTCAGATTTTCATATAGGAATGATTGCATTTTCATTTGAAGGAAAATTTTGCATTTCACATAGTAGCATACCCCATTTTTCATTCGACACGATGCATTTGCATTGATTGTTAGGTGTGCATTTTACTTCTTGTTGCGTCATAACACCATTAGTTGCACGATCATTTTCCCTTTTGAGTAATAATCCAATTAAAATCAACACATAATAAAATGAATTACACTCTTTTCTTTTATAGGGTTCACCAACAAGATTAGGTTTTAGGGTCTTGGAATAGTTCATTGTGAGTAAATTCTCCAAGACCACTAAACGAAACATGTATGTGTCTGTCCAGGTGAGAGTGTGAAATTCCTGGGTATAATTAGTCTTTCTCAGGATCCTCCTCTTACAAGGGAGTTAAGCATGAGGCAGTGTGAAAGGTTAATGATTGGGATGACCCTTGGTCATAACTGAGTAGCACCAGAGATATTTCCAGGATTGTATTCATATCTGGGGGCTCTTTTGGGAGTTTTGGGCTTTGCTACATTGCCCGTACAATCAATCCCACCTGCGACTGTCCACCTGAGCATTGATTATATCGAGGTGACCTTAGTTGCCTTAAATAGGTTATCGAGGGGGTACTTCGCAGAGGTTATTTTGTAGGTGTCCTCGCTAGGTAGGGGTCGAACAGCACAGTCACTATATGCGTTGACGCTGAGGGCCACTATAATTGGTTATGAACCTCCACTTGTTGTGTATGGGAGTCTCAAGCCTCTCCAAGGCAAGACATACCTACTTCATTCGGTAGCTCACATATCCTACCCTTGTTTACTTGTGATTTAGCTTTACATTGTATAGGTGTATGCTATGTGCATGCTAGTTTTCCTAGGATTTACCTAATTAGAAATAGTCTTTTTCATTTTTTGAGTCATTGTGGATTCGGGCGTGGCACTTAGTCGTTCTCGTCGTTTAGCAAAAATTTCACCTTCCACATCTCCTCTTCCTTTGGGAGAGAGAAACAAATAGTCTGGGTGGACTACTTCTCACATTGATTCACACACAATGGGAGATCGTGAGGATGAGATTCCTGATATGTCTTCTCCACCTCAAGAGGTTGGAGAGGAAGATCCTACTCTTGTATATGATCCTTCACCAGAAATACCTTCACATTCCGGTTATGATCCCTCATTCATAGGTCGTCGGTATTGGTTTCCAGGTGACAAGACTCACCATGAACCCACAAGCACTAGTCATGTTTGTTATGGCATGCCTAACATCCCTGCACATGATCTGGCACATCATGCTGAGTTAAAATTTGAACCTAGCACTACGCTTGGGGGCACTCCTATTCCTTTCCGTGTGAAGATATTTGGGAGCACTAGTCACATTGCACCTTCCATCCCGGTGGTGGAAGATACCTCACATGTTCATCCTAGACCTAGTGTTAGTAGTCATATGTGGATACCAAAACTGAGACGAGTGACCATAGGGAATACCACTTACATCCCTTCACATGGCCCTTCGTCCTCAATTCCTACTCCTTCGAATGCATTTTTGACAACCCTTCCTCCCCCTCATTCACGTGGTCCTTCGGGTCGAAATGTTGCTACTAGTCATGTTCATACTGTGACTACTCGCACAGCAGTATCTCAAAGTCAACTATCTCCTATTGTCTCAGGGGGTCATATTCCTATTTCTGGATCGTCTTACGGTCCATCACAAGGAGTTCCCCATATCCCTACTTATGGAGCTTCCCATGGCACATCCCATGGGACATCTTATGGAACTTCTTATGGACAATCTTATGGACCACAGTATGGACAGAGCTATCAACCTTATGGGTACGATTATCAACAACCTATTTACTCCTCTAATTATGTATTTGTATCACCACATAGTCAAGGTACACCACATCATAATGCTTCCATGCCACCCTACATGGGTCAAACGGGAGGAGGATATTATGTCCAAGGCCATGGTATTTACAGTATTCATCCTTATATGAACCAAAACTATCAGGGAGCGTGGAATAGACTGGATCAACCTAGGCTCCCTTTCCTCACAACGTTAAATTTACCTGACTTGTCGAGACTAATGAACAATCTGGTATCTCACGACCCGGCTTGGCCGGCTGTCCCTAACAAGATTCCCTCAGACATTCCCAAATTTGAGGGCAAAGCAGGAGAAGATCCTAGTGAACATGTCACTACCTTTCACCTTTGGTGTTCTTCCATTCCCTTACACGATGACTCAATCCATTTAAGGCTATTTCAATGCACCCTCACCAGGCCTGCAGCGAAATGGTACATAGAGTTATCAAGGGGGGCATTCGTTTTGTTCGATGACCTTGCTATGACTTTCCTCAATCACTTCTAGCTACCCATGCATTACGACATCGGTACAAAACTCTTGTCGACATTTCAACAAGACAAAGCCACACATATCTCGGACCAGATCCAAGAGTGGAGTAAACAAAAGAGGTTTATTAAAGCTTTCATACCACCGGATTTTCTCCTTGAATGGTTCCTTAAATCATTGCTACCTTAAATCGCAAAGGATGTTTCTACATCTGGAGTCCAGAATGAGAAACAAGCAATTTTTAGGGCACGGGAATTGGATTTGATTTATGTTCAATCTGGACTATTATATGAGATCATACCTAACACTCCGCGTTCTAGTTTCGATCCCAAGATCAATCCTGGACCACATGCCGATGGCATTGTGGGTTGTACAAGTACCAAACCTGTGAATTTGGTTGTGAAACAAGTGATTCAATTTTCTATTAATCAATCTGCTTTGGGACAAGCCACGGCTTCATCTCAACCCACCCAAATGGTGAGTGTACTTTCCATGCAATCGTCGGACCAGAAGGGAAACCAGCAGCCCGAAAGGAATAATAAAAATGGTAAAAACAATCATAAGGGTGGGAACAAGAATGAAAATGCCAATTTTAATTACAAGAATGCCCGCAATGCTGGAGGGGACAAGCAGTCTAAATGTAAGGTTAAGTTTCCTTGCAAATTGTGTAAGGATAACCACCTCACTGACTTGTGCCCTCGTATGGAAGACTCCTCGAGGTTCATAGCATAGGGCCCAGCTGTTCTAACCACTCCTTTACCCCATAATCAAAATATGAACTCGAGGACCCATGATCCAGATTCTGCATCAAGTGGAGATCAAAATCTGCTGAAAACCAATACTGGTCATGGTTGCATCAACATGGTGCATGCTACTAAGGTTGTGACTCGTGCAAAAGACTATGGTTCATCACAACTAGACCTTAGGAAGGAACCCACTCCAACTGAGAGCCCTTTGTGTATTGAAAACCCTATGGATAAACTTGAGATTGCACCTCGCATTCCTAACGGAGTCCTAAAGCGTTCGGGGCACAATCCTAATGCCCGAGCCGCCTAGAACTATTCTGTTGTCGAGGATTTGGGCCAAACTCCTTGTGCGATGTCTGCGCTTGAAGTACTTCAGATTTGTCCGTCGCAAAGGAAAGATTTGCTTTCTGCTCTTTGGGTTAATGATGATAGCTCTTCTTCCATCATCAAATTTGAAACCATGGGACTACAGCCTCGCTTGCCTTACTACGTGTCTCTTTTGATTCATGTAGAATGTCTTAACATGACCGTCAAACACACTATGATTGACGAAGGCACTGTTGCTTCCGTGATGTCTTTGTCATGTTGGAAGGGTTTGGGTTCTCCCGAGTTGTCTCAATCCGCTACCATGTTGATTGCCTTTGATGGTAGATATTTTCGGTCGTACAGAATTATTCCTCCTCTTAAGGTCCATTTGGGAGGGAAGATCGTCGCGATCGACGTCGAGGTGGTTGATGCGCCCCTTGATTACAATCTTTACTGGGTCAAAATTGGATGTATAGTATGTAAGCTGTATCCTCTTCTATATTTTGATTTGTATGCTTTCCATTTAATGGGAAGATTGTTACGATTGATCAGACATCATTCAAAAAACTGAGTGTTAATGCATCATCAAGAGCTTCTATCTTGATTAGCGATCATTCTCAGCCAGCAACTGGGAGTGTGGGTGTAGGTATCTATCCATTGCTTATGGGGACCTTTAGTTGTCCTGCACCCGTTCTTATGATCGGATCTAGTTTCGGTGGGGCTTCATCTTCATTGAATTCAGTGTCTTTTCGCACTACCCATATGGAAGATCCTTGGATTCTTCCTTCACCAAGTCCTTCGAATAGACCTATCGAAACGGATGTGTCGTTGCCTGCAGAAATGATAGCATATCAAGCAAATCTTGATTGTGTTGTGTAGCCAAGTCCTTCCTCTTTGCAGACAGAGGAGGAGGATCTGTATGTGCTGCCTGCATGGGCAGTTGAGTCCTCTCACGCACATGATTTCCTTGATAGTGTTTTTCCATCAGATGAAGCTATTGTTGAGGCCATGTCTGGGGTTGAGCCACCATGGGAAGAGTTACATCATAGATCTTATTTTCTTCCCAAGCTTGACCGTTTGGAACGTGGGGACTTTAGGGAGATTCTTAGCGAGAATATTGGTAGTCCCGTGGTTCCATTAAGCTCTCTTGGTCAGATGGCTGATGGGAACATGGTGAATATATCACCTACTATTCCTATAAATATATCTCGCAATCCTAGAAAAATTGAGAATGTCTATATTGGGGTGAATTGTTCTCATGTTGAGATTCAGGAGTATACCAAGCTATTCAAATATTTTCATGACATCTTTGCTTGGTCATATAAGGAAATGCTAGGTATCAACCCTCATATTGTCGAAGGTGAAATTAATACCTATCCGAATGCAAAGCCCGTTCGACAACATTTGCATGCGGAGTATCCTAGAAAAGCACCCGTGATTAAGGCTGAGATAGAGAAGATGTTGAAAGTCGGTTTTATCTATCCCGTTCCCTTGATGAAGTGGGTTTCAAACCCTGTTCAGGTTGATAAGAAACAGGGAGGAATCTTTATATGCATTGATTTCCGTGATTTAAATCGTGCTTGTCCTAAGGATAATTTTCCCACACCATTTATTGATCAAATTTTGGGTGAGTGTGCAGGAAGTGAGGTATTTTCCTTTATGGACGGATTTTCTGGATCTAATCAGATTCAGATCAAACCCAAGGATCAACACAAAACTACATTTATTTCTCCTTGGGCTACATTTGCATATCAGAAGATGCCTTTCAGTCTTAAAAAAACTGGAGCCACATTCCAGTGGGCTATGACCTTGATTTTTCACAATCTCAAATCAATTATTGAAGTCTTTTCTGATGACCTTGCTGCTCATTCTTAGCTGAGAGTGCGTCATCCCTACCATTTGAGATTAGTATTCAAAAGATGCCGCCACTACCTGGTTAGGCTAAATCCCCATAAGTGCATCTTTTGTGTGAAGTCTGGTCGCTTGCTGGGTTCATTGTTTCCAAGGAGGGTATAAGAATTGATCCCTTAAAGGTTGAGGCAATACTTCAATTGTCTCTCTCATGAAATATTAGACATATTCAATGTTTGCAAGGCATGGAAAATTTCTTACGGATATTCATGATTAACTTTGCCAAGTGGACTAAAGGCTTTATGCATCTTTTAAATAAGGACACTACCTTTTGCTGGGATGAGCGAGCCTAGGAGTCCTTTGATGCTCTTAAGTGAGCCTTAGCATCAGCCCCCGTGCTTAGTCCACCCAACTATAGCCGTGACTTTTTTATTTATGTGGCCACGTACATGGAGACGATTGGTATGGTTTTGGTTTAGGAAGAAGAGGAGCTCCATGAGCATGTCATATATTATTTGAACCAAAACCTTATAGATGCATAAATCCGTTATTCCCATGTGGAGAAACTTGCCTTAGCCACCGTTCATGCGGTTCAGAGATTGAGATACTACATTCTCCTTCGCCAGACCTTGGTGATAGCTCATGTCAATCCATTTCAATTCATCCTCACTAGAAGGATGATCAAGGGAAAGTATAATAAGTGGATTTTTATTTTACAAGAATTCGATCTCGAGTTTGTTTCGACGAAACCGAAGAAATCGTTGATTTTTGCGGAGCTCATTTTTGATTTCCCTAGCGAGGAGGAGGAGGAAGTTTATGAGGATACATTTGTCAATGAGCATATTTTCCTTATCTCAATTGTGGATCCATGGTATGGGGATATCATCATATATTTACAAATGTTGAAGGTCCCTAATCACCTTTCATGGGATGAGCGACGACAATTACGTCACGTATCTAAGAACTACCTTATAGTGGATAACACTTTGTACCACCATGGGGTAGATTCCATTTTACGTCATTGTTTAACCCATGAAGAGGTTGAGGTTGTGCTGAATGATTGCCACGGAGGGGTGTGTGGTGGTCATTTATCTGGGCTTTCTACAGCCCAAAAAATCTTGAGAGCGGGATATTTTTGGCCGTCGATCTTCAAAGATTGTGTCAATGTGGTTAAGAAGTGTCACGCTTGCCAGGTGTTTGCACCCAATATTCCCTCACATCCTTCCCTATTACATCCAATTATCACCGCCAGTCCCTTCACCAAGTGGGGGCTTGACTTCATGGATTGCAACCTAGCTTCAGCTGGGGGGCATCATCATATTATAGTGGCTATTGATTATTTCACAAAATGAGCTGAGGCTATGCCCATGATTAAATCCAACAGTGAGACAATCGTGCATTTCATATTCAACCAAATTATTACTTAGTTCAAAATTCTGAAAGAGCTTGTCACTAACCATGGTAGGCACTTTCAGAATCAAATGATGGAAGAGTTGGCCTCGAAGTTAGGGTATAAGTAGGAGCACTCATCTTTTTATTACCCTCAAGCAAATGGACAGGTTCAAGCAGTGAAAAAATCACTTAAGTCCATTCTCCAATGAACCATCGCACAAAGAAAAACGAATTGGCATATCATGTTATATCCTGCTTTGTCGACCCACAGGACCGTGGTTAATACTGCCACCGAATTTTCTCCATATCAGCTCGTACATGGAGTGGAGTTTGTCTTGCCTGTTGAATATGAAATCCCTTCGTTGAATCTAGCTATATAGCTTTTACCAAACACCTCTGCATTGGAGGAACGTTTGGTCCACTTAGAGAAGCTTGATGAGTAGCACCGAGATGCTTTAGTGGCTCTAGAATTAAATAAGTGTCGAGTTAAGGTCCAATATGATAATTTTGTCCATCCGAGGAGGTTTAGTGAAGGTGATTTGGTCCTTTTGTGGGATCAAGCTAAAGAACCCTTGGGGGCAGGGAAGTTTAATCCCATGTGTCATGGTCCTTACATAGTCAAACGTGTGTTGGAGAAGGGCACCTATGAGCTGGTGGATTATGAAGGGACAACCTTGGCGGAGCCTCGAAATGGGCTCTATCTTAAAAAATACTATGCATGATATTTAGCCAGGGCTAATTATTGTATATTATTGTACAGTTTTTTGCATAGTTAGGTTTTCTTATGGTGATCGGGTTTGTTGATTAGCTTTCGTTTCTTATGGCAGATGTCAATGGAGTCTTCCGCGTACATAGGATTTGCTAATGGTGGTAGCCACCACACTCAACACTCAGCCTCTACTGCTTGGGTGATTTATACTCCTACAGGTCAGGTATTGTCTTCAGGAGGCATATGTTTACGGCCTTCTTCGAACAATGTTGTTGAGTATATTGTCGTTATCAAGATATTACAAGATGTCATTTCACATGGTGTTCTCTCTCTTGAGATACGTCTTGATTCGTAGTTAGTAGTGTCACAGCTTAATGTCCTGTATCATATTAGGGATCTGACATTATTACGAATATTCTTACGTGTGAGATTGTTAGAACGGCAATTTGACAACATAACATACATACATGTTTCAAGAATTTTTAATCAAGTTACTGACTCATATGATAACTATGTGTTAGATTGGAATTTGTTTCATAGACCATAAGCATATCACAAACATACATTTTTACACACATGTAAATAAATAAAATCGATCATCATAAAAGTTTTTTATTAAAACATCCAAAATGTGACGTCATAATACATAAGTGTCATAATACAAAAATGGGGCTTTCGAGCCACCAAAATATAATACACGGTAGTACAAAAATGAATCACTCTTATGTCTCTAATCCTGTGGAGGAGGGGGGGGTCTGATCGTGGTAGCACACCACGGCTCTAGCTAGTCGTCAGAATAACCGAACCCATGCTCATGGTACACCAACCACCTGACGCTGCATGGCCTCAGGCAAGTCCTCGACTTGCGTACCCTATGTGTCAAGCATACAAAGTTTGTGTGGATGATTTGGAGCCTCTGCTCTACATCCACACCCATGATATCATCTCCTCTTCCCCTCCATCTATGACGAGGGAAACTGTCAGGCCACTGTGGTCCAACATCTGCATACACATGATAGATTGTCACTATGTGTTGTCACACCAAAACATGTCTTTTGAGTCAATATATCAAAAAACACAAAAAAATTTAATAATTCAAAAAAATTTAAAAAAAGGTTTTGGGATTCATTACCTATATCACCGTATGCGGCTCCTAGTGGCAGGGGCATGTCTGGATCTCCCCGAAAATCTATTCCTGTATAGGGATAATCATCGATGGCAACAATCTGTCACCACCACCATGGAAAGAAGTCATATAGGTAGGGGTTAGACACCCTACCTCTGCCTAGTCTATGCATGGAATCTACCCAATGTCATTGGGTTTTATCTCGAACCCCGTGAGGAGGAACGTCAACTCTAGGGCTTAGCCCTAGTACACGCTCAAAGAAGAACGTGCTTAGTATGCTACCAAAACTAAAGTTTTGTACCCTACACATCTTGTAGTCACTGAGCCGTTGTTTCATGTTACTCAATAGTGCAGTGCTCTATTCGTACACTGTGGGTCTCATGCACTCCACTGCATAGAAAATCAATGGCCACCAGGCCTGGTGGAGTGATGCTAGACTAGCTATCGTACCGAGTGCTAGTAGTATGGCCTTCAGGCCTAGTACCTGGATGGAGTTTGTCAGGATTTGACTCCCAACCTTTTTCGTGTTCGGAAAATAGTATACTGCAATGTACTCATCAATGGTGAAGCCACCTCCAAGACCGTGAGAGCATAGGTTCACCACCTATCCCCGTCAGGACAATCCAGTAATGAAATATATGTCCTCCACCTCTATAGTGAGGGACATCCCGTCGATATGAAAGGACTCTGAGTCTGGATCCCAGTAGTCTACTAGCATCTACAGGAGTCTTGGTTTGGCCCTCAGGCTTCCAAGACACCAAAACTTGTATAGCCCACATGCATGTAGAGCTTGTTGAGCCATTAAATCACCCCAAATAGCTTCTTCTACGTCTCTATGTTCCCTCTCCCTCCATTCTAGAACCATCCTGCACATTAAAAGTCATTTTTGGTCAATATATACCTTAAAAAACCTTGTGCACGGCCACATACGCAACTGTTTGCAAAACAGCTGCATATGTACGCAGTTTTGGGCGGTTTTTCCACGTATAGCCAGCCCTATACACAAAAAAAGCCCCAATATCCGCATGGGCCAAATCGACCAATTTAGACTGGCTTAAAAATCAAATTTGACCATGGAAATTGAAAAAATTTGCATGAAAATGGAAGAGGAGGACATGAGAAGTTACCTAGAACAAACGGTGTTGAATTTCATCGGACGAAACTATTGGAATTCGTGTTGGAAGTTTTGAGCTCAAATGGGTAAAAATTTCAAATGATATATAATTTTTGAATTTTTTACTATTTATAGAAAAAATTTGAAATTTTGTACCCCTTTTCTATAGTTTTGAACCATTTCTGACCGTTTTGGACCGTTTTGGACTAATCTGATGATGTAGGAGTCTGTTTTGAGACTTGTTTCAACCATTCTTTTGACCCGTTCATGTCGCTTTTAGGTATTATGTATAAACTGGCATATAGGTTAGATTTCACATCCATTTGTACTGTGCATGACCTTATGACCATTTCATTATAACCTTAGGTACGAACCCATTCTATCTTGTCACGGAACCTTCTTGTTGTTTTAGAAATGACGTGATGTGAATGGTAAAGCTTGACCATACATGGGTGCCCTAGTTAGCTCCTTTGTTGCATTTGGTGCCCATGCCAACATTTTTTTCCTTTAGGGTGTGGGAGTCCTTTGTATAGTATCGCCATGTCTTTGCACAAGAGCCTCATACTCCTCTTGATATTTTTGCTAGCCTTTGTCCCTCGGACTCCCTTATGTCAAGTTGTGATTGCATTATCATGAGTTTTTCCTGCCTCATTGAGCCTTATGCCGACTTCCCTAACTTTGATAAATAGCTATATAGCCCGAGCTTGTCTCATGTCTATCCAAACAAAGCCATTTTATATATCCTTTGCAGCTTGATTCCCCATTTTTACCGGGAGGGGACTTTCCCCCGAGTGTCATTATCCTACACATGTATCCTTGCATTGAGCATAGGTATGTTCCACTGCTTGGAACTAGTTTGTTTACCCATTGACACTCGTATCCTCCTAGTTTGTAACTATAAAGCACTTTTATTCTTTTTCAAGCTTTTCAAAATATTTGAAAAAGTCCAAAAAAATCAAAAAACCAAAAAGCCGAACAAGAAAATATGTTATCTTTGGCAGCAATCGAGTCATGTCGCCTTCGAACAGAGCAATGTATATAACATCTATTGGTTGGGTTAATAGTTTGACTTTAGGAGATGTACTTGTTTCTCTAAGTTTATCTCCACCGACTGGTTAAGCTTCTAGTCCCTATGGAGCCTCTGTCGATGCCTCCTATGTCGCAGAGATGTCGCAGTTTTGTATATCAAGTCTATGCTACCTACATTTAATCACCATTCACCTTTATGCTCTTGTTCAAAGGAATTTGAAACCTGAGTCGGTCATTCCTCAGTTCTCTTGACTTTGCATGTCGGCCATTCCCGGTACTGATACTGGTTCATGCACTTTATGATCGAGTCCTTCCACATTATAAAACCTTGCTAAGTACCTCATGTTGGATGATGAGGGATACATTAATGCCCTCCTTCCAGTGGATTTCATCCCTTCGACTTCATATCATTTATTCTGGGATAGGAATCTAGAGTCATTTTTGAGTGCCTTGAGACTTGTAGTCATCAGTGGCAGGTTCTCTCACCATCGACAATTTTGGGAATACATCAATTTCCCCTGATCGATGGATCCTCTCAAGTGTTTGACCTCAACATGTTTATTCACACTTGTTAGTTTGTACTCTAGTACCTTGATTCCCATTTTCATTATCGGTAGGTGATCTCACGTCTGTTAATGGTATACATCAATGACCAGTAATCAGATGATGGACTACTATATTCGACCTCGACACCTCTATTCACATAGTAGGACATGTACTCATAGCGGATTATGTAGAAGACCTGCCAGATTGGTGGCATTTCATATATGCTACCTCCTTGATCGTTCCAGTGTTCATGAGATTTCAGCTCTCGTGACTTGATTCCAGTGTATGTTAGATATTTCCAGCCATTATGGAGATCTTGATCCATTATATATCTTCATATTTCATGGAGATAATGATCATTTGTATATCTTCATCATGGAGATTCTGATCTATATATATTGTACATGGCGATGACCACACATGTCATATTTTGTATCATGCCTATTTCATGGACATTGTACTCTTATGTATCTGGGACTGCTATATCTACTTGTAGTTATGTGCAAAGTTTCAGCATTGTATTGTACTATTGGATGGCTGGTTCTTCCACCTGGTTCTTCATCACTCCACTTTTGGGATGGACTTATAATGTATTTCGGCCATCGTATGACCCCTCTGGCCTCACACATTAGGGGGCATCTATTACAGCTGATTTTACCACACATGGTGGATCACACCTTTATGGCTTTCCCTGTCCCTTTGCAGACTCTTTAGACCCCATGGACCATTTTTGTACCTTTGTTGTTTCCAATATCATCCCTAAAAACATGCATTATTTGCTATACGCGACTTTTAAACCTATTCTCGTGTATATACGTGGATTTGACCCTCAAACCCGTGTACATCAGGATGTGTGTGAAAGGCCAAATAGTTTTGGAGTTTTCATTAATGTGGATCTGAGTCACTTGTCTCTTGGCCTTCCATATGCCTTGAGATCACTCGTATTTGACCTTCCATTACACCATTGAAGCACTATATAAGGAACCCTTTGGATACATTGAAGAGGAGGAATTGAAGAGTAAGAAAACAATAGTCCATTGTTGCTGGAGCTTATACTTGAGTCTACATCCCTTTGTCCCTTGGAGCACTTTGTGTTCTTCCCAAGCTTTCCTTTGCTTGTGATCTTGCTATCAAGAGATGGAGGATTGAAGTGGTGGAGGCCCAAGTGGAGGACTCAATTTCTCCGATTCGCATACGTGCTGACAGAGGTTGTCACTATTGTAATCTCTTATTTATATTAATAGAAATATATTTTCATGTCCAATAATGTGTATTTAAATGAGTATTGAATCCATGGATGCTTTTAAATGCTTATATTTTATTGATTATATATGCTAGAGTAGGTCTAACACAATTATATATAGCATGCTTGTCTTATTTGCTTAATGTTGAGAGAGAAAATTATTAATACAAGAGAGAGTCGAAAAACTCAACAGGGATCTACATCAACCATCTAGAATAAGGTATGTTTCGAGATCCTTTAGTGTTAGATGTTTGGTTTCTCTTGCATATAGGAAAGGATTGATTTCTACGGTTACTCTGTCTATTGTGGTACCCCAAGCCATAGGAAGTTTTATCCGTAACACACATTGTTTCTTGTAGAAGTAAAATAGCAGGTGCCATAACAACAACTACGCACTTAAGTGACAATTTTATGGAAGGGCTCGTCAACCCATGGTAATTGAATGAAAGGATTTTCATGATAATACCCCTCCAGGGCATTCTTTGCTCTAAGTTCCCAATGAATTGTATACTTCCTACCACATGCCACCTCCCTCCTAGCTCGATCTTGAGCTACTGATAGATGTGAATTTGTTGCTCGCCCCCGCAGAGGTCCCAAATATTAATATAAAAAGGATGGTAGCCTCCCACCCAAGAGGTCTGCAGAGTAGACCTCTCGATTCTGCAGGTTGTAGCATATATTATGTCCCTCTGATGTGCTTGAAGAGACAAGGGATAGTAGTGACGAAGAAAAAGAAGATACAAACTCAGGTAACGAGCACCCAAATGTACTAGTATGCAATCCCACTCCATGATACTCACCATTCCCCCCATCCACACCATCACAGATAGGCGAACCCGCACCAGGGGGTCCAACAGTCACCCCACCCACATCATAACCCAAAGACCCCAAAACAGAACAAAAAACTTCCGGATATGAAAAAGTAGTAAACATACCAGGGGGTGACGAAGCCGCCACATTATGTGAGTGTACCGAAGTCACTCGTTGATCTTGTGCTAAACCAATCACCTCATCCCCTATTATTTCTGTTGTAGCCACCAAATTTGTCTACACCCTTTCCACCATCAGATCCGTCCCTCTTATGACCTGAGCATCAACAGCCCCTGAGACATGTGTAGAACCTCTGTAGTTCCCCTTAAAAGGGAGTGGACATTCAAAAACCAGATGCCCATAAACATGGAATTTGTGGCACCAGAAAGGCACCCCTTCATAATCAAGTGGCTGATAAAAAGGCCCATACGGCGTATCAATTTTCAGCTTAGTCATAAGTCCCCTCTTTAGATCCAGGTGGACCATAATACGCGCCATCATCCACCACCTCGTCTGAAGGAAGTAGAAGTCTATTGTCACATATTCCCCAAGGAAATTTCCCACAATTTTGAAGTGCCCCTTTGTCCAGTATTCCATGGGAAAACCAGGGAGCCTAACCCAAATAAGCTCCTTTTCCACCACTTCCTTCTTGTCACTGAACAACGGTGACCACCTCTTCAAATAAACAGGGATTCCCTCCATACACCACAAATCATTCAGAACCAAGTCCACGTCACTCTATTCCCAAAACCAAAAGAAAAACAACCCCTCTCCAAGTTTGTAATCCTAGGAATTGTTGAGATGTGGCTACCCCAAGAATCAGTATCCCAATAGATAAGAAAGGGCAAACCAAAATGTCTTCCTCGAGCATGACCCACCACAGTAAGCTCAAAAAATTCCACCACCCTTTCCATCTGAATATCAGCATCAAAAACAATCTTATCTTCCTGCGAATGCAGCTGGAGACACTTTGATTTTTTTTTGCTTGTCCTTTCCTTTTCCACCCACAAAAGGGGACAACAAATATTGATAAATTTGTGGCTCAAGGGTTTGACCTCCTTCACACCTTAGCACCGCATCGGCTATCCACAACACTAAAGGAATCCCATCGGTCTCCGACCCAAAGGCCTGCTCCACCGAGACCATGTCAAGTACAAAGAAGAAGCTCGGGGACAAAGGTTCTGAACAACTAGTCGATAACAAAACACCCATCGAAACCCCCAGGGGGGTAGTAAAAACCCCCATGACCTCACTCATGGTAGCCAAAGGAAAGTCCAATAAATACCCCAAACCCTTGTCCAGTTCTCTATCTATTGTCGCTTGTTCTCCCAAACCAAAACCTAGTCCTCCTCCAGCAGCTGCTCCCACCCCCACCAACGAGCCAGAAAACCCCACCAACTTAGAAAAATATGCACAAGATTCTCCATGAGCCATTGGCATTCCAAAAAATTCCAGCTCACCCTCACTAGAAAGAGACCCATCAACTAACATAGCATCCCGTAGCTCTAGTCCCCCACCTGACACCCTTGACCCCATCAAGCCAGGTGCACCTCCCATCTCCACATCTTGATAACCAAATATCTCGTTTCCAATGTATCTATCTGAGGTGTAACCACCTCTTTCTCCTCCATCGCACTCATGATCTCCCACCTTCCACACCCCTAGCCTCAAGCTTTCACTACACCCTCCTTCCCATCCAACCTCAACCCACCAGCAACAGGGTTCTATCTCTCTCGCGGCCACCTTAGGTTGCCTCCTTGCCAACGCCATGGCTGCACAACGCAAACCCTAGCATCATTGCAGCTCTCACCATTTGGCATATTATTATCATACACAAGAAAAAAAAATCTTATTTTGCTTACATCAAACTGATGCAATAATATGCTTTGCCCATAAGGTTTATATTCTGCAATTAGTGGCTTCGTGCTATGGTGAATGTTGCTTAAATTGGCATAAAGTTACAACGAAGGAACAACCCTCTAAGTGAATGAAAAATTCAGGAAGATTATTAGTAATTCAACAGAGAGATCATTTTCTATAATTATTTCCAGTCCATCTCAGAATTGTAGGATTTGGTGGCTGCAAGTTTCCTTTATGCCTCTTGTGCCCTATAAATGAGATGGGAATAGTTTGGCTACGTTGTTCAATAATTTCCTTATTGAGCCTAATATGCATTTGTTATCATTGTGGATTACAAGTACTCAACCTTCATACTTCCAAACAATAACTTGTAAAAGATACCCTTTGGCATATTATTATCATAGACACGAAAAATCTCAAGTCTTATGCTTACACCAGAATGATGCAATAATACTTTTTCTAATTTTGAGAAACAAAACTTCTCAACATTCTACCAAAACTTCTTTTATATTTAGGTACCTTTCAGATACAGTTACACATGGGGGAAATATACATATGGGAAGGAGGTAACCGACTCAAGAACTTATGGATATTTCAGGATGACTACCAATCCTAGCATATATGCAGTTACATTGGATCTCATATGATGGTTTGTGGTTGTTCCATTATATTCCATGGGGTATATGCCAATGCCTATTACTTAGGAACCCGGTAATTGAGCTTTCTCAATCTAGAGATCTTGAAGTACAAACGGGGAGTTTAAAGGTCCCAGCCTTCCAAGTATTCATAGATTGCTTTATGCTCTACCTTGAGTAAGTTGTTATTCTTATTCTTATTTGACGGGCATGTAATATTACCCTATAGACTAATATAACCCTTACTTTTTTCGTTACTTTTTTTATAAATAGTATAAATTAATATGTAAAATAATTTATATTTACTATATGAAAATACCCTCTGAAGTCAACCTAAATACCCTATAAATGTAGGGGGGGCAAGTATGTGCACACCCAGGTTATTCATGGCATAGTTTGTATTTTCTTATCTCTGCATCATCATAGCCTATATCTGCATTATCATATCTTGTATCTACTTGTCTCTGTATTTTCATAGCATGTCTCTACATTATCATAGCATGTATCATCTTGTCTCTGCATTAGCATAGTCTATATTTTATTTTGAGTTTTATGAAAAAAATTATGAAAATTGTCTAGTTTCAATTTCATTTTAGTTTTATGAATAGAATGTATTTATTCAGTCCTATTCATCCATTTATTTATATAGAGGTTATGGGAGAGGTATCATAGGGCTTCATGATTGGATAAAGGTAAAGGATATTGCGTGGTGGCATATCATATGGTGTGTAATTGGGCGATATATTATACCCTTAAAAAGAATATCCTTCGGATGAGGAATGGCTTGTTCGAGATAAATAAAGGGGGATACATGTGGGAACAACACAAATTCACATCAAAAAGAGGGGCAAACAATAAATATATTGAATTGGTATTTTGTTTCCTCATAAACTTTCCATGGGATAAACTACATAGCAATCTTACCGTTAGTCTCCATTGGCTAAACTGCATTAGTTCATTGATGCTTGTCTTGATGTTTATTGGAGATATACTAGAGATGTATTGATATGAGGCGTTAACCCATTCTTTGATTCAAATATGTAGTAGGACATATGTTGATATGAGGACACATAAGTCTATTGAAACACCTTCGAATGTTCACTGTCAAAGATGGTCTAGTACATCTACAGATTCTAGCGTATTATATTGAGACACTTGTACATGTTTAAAAATTATGCACATGCAAAATTTTGAGTATCCATGCATATTTATATTTGTTTCAAATATTTTTCATTGATTTTACTAATTTCTAGCACCTTTCTTTGTAGAGAGAGGACATAATAGATTGTCTCGTGAGAGTGGGAAAGCATCTGTATATGGTCGTCTATTTGATTCATCTCGTGATTATTTTCCCTCTTTTGGCTGTCATTTTATAGAATGACCAATAGACCAACCACATTTTATTGGTAATATGTTCTATATATATAATTTATTTAAATAAATTACAAATTTTCACATGTGTATATATATGCTTGTGTCTATATATACTAAATTATAAATTATCACATATGTTTGTAGAGGATCATGGTTTTGTTTAGGGTTACGATGATGCATTCAGATAGGATGAGGGTGATGAGGTAAGGGGTATCTTTGAAGGTGATCATGTATTTGGATAAAATGAGGGTGATCATGCAAGGGGTGGAGACTTTGAGGATGATGCAAGGGACCAAGAGCAAAGTCATGCAAATGCTCAACGAAAGGGTCAAGGTCAACGAAGGGTTAATATCAAACAGGCACATGGTTGTAAGCCCACAACCATTTATCCGTCAGATATACCTAATGCTCTTCCTTGGAAAAATGATATTGTTTATGTCACCCTTGAAAAATGTACATCCCACCATAACAAATTGAGGGATGATCTTGCTAACTTGGAACTTCCAACGAAGAGCTGACAAAGTTTGCAAATAATTTGGGAATCTTTAGGAAAGTTCATTAATTCCTATAGAAGTATTGGGCCAGCAACATATTGTTTTATTTACTTGATGTGAATGCGGAAGGCTCAGTTGATGGGTCCTAACAAGTGGGTTGATATAGTGAATATGGTATCAAAAGAAGATGTCATTTCAATGTTTAATTTTAAAGAAGGACCAAAGAGAAAGTTGTTAAATGTGCAATATTTCAAGCACGTTGAGATTGCACACCATATATATGATAGCTTCTTGGCAGCCTATGGTGGATTTCCATGGAATGATGAAGTGCCACATTATTTTACGAGATTTTTTTATGTATATTTTTTTTTAAACATGAATCCAAATTACACAGATACTCCATCCAAATTTTATGGGATTGGAAAAGGTAGAACGTATGAACGGGAAGGAGCCTTTCGAGATCCATTGTTGCCCAAGGCTACACCTCGTTTGGTGCCTTAGCCATAGATACTTATTATTTTATGACCAGAGATGGAGGCGACCTCTTAGATTGGTCTAGAGGGGAGAACCATTATAAGAGACAACTTGCAATCTGCTCTAGTGGGGTTTGATGTGGGCATGAATCGACGTAGACCACGTGCTTGTTCTATGCACATTTTTCTTATAAAACATGTATTGAGGTAGATTCAATGAGAATAAGATGCCAAGGCCTATTCAAAGCATTGTTGATGGGCAGTTTGAGTTACTCTGTCACAAGGGACAAGGGAGGGGAAAGGGATGTGAGAACTTTTATTTTTACCTCATAATTGTTAAATGATGTTTTTCTAGTTTATCTAAATATATATAACAATGGATATTTAAAATGAACTCATTTGAATTGTAGTTCACCCAAATTTTGGAGGAACGTGATTTTATGGTCGACTCTAGTGTTAACCTAGGGCCAATGAAAGAGGTACATTTTCATAAATATCTATAAATTTATATGTTCTCATTAATGTCATGACACCTTTTTCTAAGATTGAAATTTTGGTAGTGTTCACAGATTCCAATCCCTTCTCCTAGGACCATGGGTATTGGACCCTTGTCATCGTCAATTTTGGGAGACATTCCCAGTGTCTCCCAAGATATCGAGGTAACTTGCACCTTTCAATTGTTTTAGTAATGATTAAAGGACAATTGACATTTTGTTTAAATTTATTTTATGTTGTAAATTACATGTTTTAAATTTTTAATTTTAATGATTGACATCTTAAATTTTAATTTATTTTATGTATGTATGAAAAGTTTAAGTAATGAAATTAAAATTGTAGGTCCATAAATGAACTCTACAGCCTTTCACAATTTTGGATGTGGTGACCTCTTTCGGTGTGGGGCTCAGCGAGGTATATTTATTCATATTTATTATTTTAAATTCAAATTGTATTTTTATTAAAGTTTATTTACATTATAAAATTTATATATTGAAGCTTAGTTAAATGGTGCATGTGTTAAAGGTAAATCGCGAGGAGAATGTGGATAATGATATCCATACAATGGATATTACATAGTTATATGTTTTTATACTTATGAACTTGTTGATCAAATTGCATTAAAACTTTAAACTTATCATTTTAACTTATATATTTTAAACTTCTTTATATATATATAATTTTGGATTGTTCATATATATATATATAGAGAGAGAGAGAGAGAGAGAGATCAAATTCAAATATAATTTAATTTTGTTTAAATGATTTTCCTAAAGATATTATTTTTGGTCATGATGTATAGATTTAATTAATGTTTTAGATTTATGTATAACTCTGTATTTGATTGGATATGTTAGTTAGAAATGTTTTCCATCGTCTACGTAGAATAATATATGATATCTATAGAATATTCAATAAAATGCACTTTATACAAATTTTATAATAGAATAATGGTTTTAAGATTAGTTTTCTTATAAGATAATCTCTATGTGTATGACTATATAGGATGCAAGTTATTATTTCCAGAATAATTAGTTTGACTTATCATGTGCCAAAAATCCTATCTTTAGGTTGTCATTTTTAAGCTAATTCAATATTCTTTCAATATTTGTTTATTGCTCTACATAAGAAGATTATTATGAAAAGAGGATTTACATGTTTTTTGTTAATATTCTCTTGAATATTGGCTTAGAATGTTGAGAATTTGAAAATATTGGTTTAGAATGAACTGAGAATTTGAACATAAAGACAAATCAATGTTTTTTGTTAAGGTTCTCTTGAATATTGGTTTATATAGTTATAAACTTTAATGTATCATCTTTACCCTTCTAATAAAAATTGATAATGAATTATTTGAAGATTTCTTATGAATACATTGAAAAATTGTTTCCTTATGAGATAAAATCTAGGTATATGACTATATAAATCATTCTAGAACACTATGGCCATCATTGATTTATCATTTTGATATTATGATTTTTCATTGATATCATGATTATATTTGGTTAATAATCTTATTGTATATAATGCAATTTATAGAGTGCTTCAAATTGAATATTGACTTTTTATGGTAACACCACTTGTTTAAATTCTGTTAATAAAACAATATTGTATATAACAACAAAAAGAATGAATATCCATGTAAGACACAATAAGAAAAATGTAAGTATTTTAAAACTTTTATAATCTAATTTGTTATTTTAGAAATTTTGCTTGAATAAAAGTAACAATTATGGCTATTTACTTGATACATATCATAATGCTAAAAATTTATGGCCACTCAATGCAATGAACATTAGTCAATTTGATGTACATATGCTCAACAATCTAAGAACAATATACTATATAAGTTTCATCAATTTGATATACATAATCTCAACAATCTAAGAACAATATAATATAAGTTTCATCAATTTGATGTACATAAGCTCAACAATGTAAGAACAATATCATATAAGTTTCATCAATTTGATGTACATAAGCTCAACAATGTAAGAACTTTATATCATATAATTTTCATCAATTTAATGTACATAAGCTCAACAATCTAAGAACAATATATCATATAAGTTTCAAAGTGAAACAAATCTCATAATTTGACAATTTAATAACGCGTCCTCAAGTGCATAACATTATAATTTTGAACAATATATTTTTAAGGAATATGCATAAAAAATCATCAAAACAATCTAGCGAACTTATCAATAATCACTCTATTTGAGTGTCACAATTATAAAACCAATCAAGATGTCCAATGTAAAAAGTATGCACATCATGTTCAACATGTTTCAAATTAGAAATAAGATCATAAAGGAATGTCGTCTTTAATTATTCTTTCATGATCAACTTTTGACATCTTCCATCTTCTAGCTTTAAATTTTTTATTTGATTTAACTTTTGTCAAGTTTATGTGAGTTGCACATACCAAATGACTATATTGGAAGCATATGACATCAGGTTGATAGTATTTAAAGTGAATGTCACTTTCAGTATGATGTGTTTCTTGAAAAAAATAACATTTCAATAGAATTGGCCCTCTTTCATATATAAAACCTTTTTCATCATAGTCCTCCAATAATTCCATCTTTCTCTTTCCGCGTCGCATACAATAATATCTGACATTTTCATTGTTGTCTATGGGTGCAACCATATCAAATACATCTCCTACACATAAATAAGAACATTGAATTTTCCAAATTCATCTTCATTAAATCAAACAGCTTCTATATATATATATAATACACACATGTACATATATATTGGACATTCAAGTAAAACATTTAAAATAAAAAATGGCATTTATTAAAGTGTACATAAAGTTACCTTCTCTAACAAGATCAGAAATTCTATCACCATTAGTTGATATTGCAATGTCCTCTTATTCCAACACCTCAAAGCTTGTGAGTGGCATTTTCCCTCTTTGATTAATTTTATTGTGTTTCCAAGGTTAAACATAATTTCAATTGATGTTTTCACAAATGTCTATTGATTATGTGTCCTCCTTGCAAATAGGACAAAAGCATATTAGCTTCCTACTATCAAATGAAAACACATTTTGGAAGGTTTTTGTTTTGATTGAGTGTAAATCTCGAGTTCCATGAATGTTTCTAGCATCATATGGGATTGATTTGTCTACATATTGGATTCCAATATGCCAAAAAAACTTGTCCAACATAAACAATTTACATGTACATGTGAGTAAAATGTTACTAGATGTACATGTTAGATTCATTCAAAGTTGAATAAATTTGTTTTGAAAACAAAGTTCATACCTGCACACATCATTTGATTGTTTATTGCACTCATGGTTGATATTTACATGACACCATTGAACAAATTTATTAGCACACACAAATTGATAGGCAGAATGATTAATTTGATGCCTTTGAAGTGCTTGTTTTACACATACCCCTACACCATCGTGCTCTCCTTTTCCATGACCTGTTTCAAAAAAATTCCAATGATGTTTAATACTTTTTTTTGTGAGGTGGCATAGACAAAAGAATGGTCATGAGGATTTAAATTTCCATGCACATCTATTTGAACATATCCAATGTTCATTCATTATAATTCCACGTGTTTTCAATGAACCATGAATAATATCAAAACAATGTTGTACATAATGTGTGTCATGTGTGCGGTCATCACTGATATAGAAATGATATTCTTTGATCACATGTCGATTGTCGTTCATGCTTTCTATATAATCAACAGTGTGTTTAGTATGTCTATATAGAACATGGAAAAATATAGAAACTTGGTCAGAATGATAATATTCACAATTTGTATTTCTTTTTGTGCTTCAAATGTGTAATTTTCTGCAAAATCAACCACAGAGAAAATAGTCCCTACTAGAAAAACGTCACGTGATTGTTTGAATCGTATGTCTTTGCATCGTGCTTTATGTGAATGTTTGGTGTATTTATAAATTTCTTTTTCAAACTTCTTCAAAAACTTTGTAACTTGATTTTATCTTCTTGTAAATATATCCTTTTTTAAAGAGCGTTTGTAGAACTTGTAGAATTGTGGGAATAAGTGACATATTCATATCTCTTCCAATCAACTATTATATTTGACAATCACTAATTATTAATATCAAGAGGATATTTATGGTGGATAAATCTATATTTCCACAATGATCACATTTCTTTCCATCGACACATCTTTTGTTGTAAAATATCTCATGACTATCTCTTTCACATAGAATTTCAGATATAAAAGCATGAATTGTGGAAGGAGGCGAATTTGGAAAAACCAAAGGAATGTGTCATAATATAATTCAAATTCAACATGATAGTGAAAACAACATGTGTCACGAATAATGATAAGTCTAAAATAGCATGGCTTTTGTTGTACAAATGTATTCATTGACAAATTCACTTCTCTGTGTTCATCTTTGAATTTATTGAACAATTGTATTTGAGTCATCTCCAATATATGTTTTGGATGGCTTTCATATTGATTTCGAGATATTCTTCATTGTATCACATCCCTTGCATTTGGTGAAACACAAGAATTTTCCACCCAATATTCATGCATCATAGCTTTAACACTTTCAACGAGCCTATCTTTATAGTTGTCTACAAATAATTGCCCAACAAGCAAGCTCATCATTTGCATCTATTTATAATCGAAACTTGCTATATTTGTACAATGTTTTCCATAAAGTTCCAATAAATTTTCCAAATTGCATTTTCAAACGTTTTTTTTCTAGTAGTAGATGAAATAATCGTTGTTTGTATTATTCTGCCTGCAACACTAGTATCTTTCTTTCTGGATTTTCCAATAGTTTTTATTTCATCAGCTATATTTTCGAACACATTCTGCTTCACCTTTGAATCTTTTATCTTCTTTTGAATATACCCAATAATGACCAAGCTTCCCTCAACTTCATGGACATTAACAAACACCTCAAGATTTGATCTTGTGTTTCCACTAATTCTTTTTTTAGAAATTGTTCATATGTCTTTTCAGTACGATATCGTACAATATGGTAAGTTTTTGTGTTTCTGAATTTTTCTCTATCAACTTTCTATAACATGTCGTCTTCAATGATGAAACCACTTATATATATTTCAATTTTAATTTTAATTTAGCATATTTCAAATATACTTAACTTGAAACATACAAAATATGACTCATAATTATGAAAAAAAATACATGGTTTAAAATATTTTAATAACTAGTTTGTGTGTGTGTGCATACCTCTACTGGACGGAATATTTGCATCATTTTTGGATTCATCAATTTCTTCAACATCTTGATCAACATTAGGACGCAACTCAGTATCCTCATTTTGCGTATTATTTTCAAAATTACAATCATTTACAAAAAACCAGTTACATGGTTTTAAACAAATTTACAATATTTGTACATACTATGGAAATTGAACCCAAGAGATAGAACAATTACACTCACAAAATTGCTAATCAAACATGCAAAATTAACACCAAAGGAGACTGAAATTGGAGCATAGCGCTAATCTATATTGAGTAAGTGTACAATAGCCAAACTTGTGAAGTAATAGGCTGCTGAAATATATAATTACATGAGATATTTGAATGCATAAGGATTTCATTCGAAAAGTTCAAAAAGAAAGCTTACTAAATCTAGTCAAATCCCCCATAGGTGCATAAAGCAGTTTCCAAATCCACCAAGATGCTCACGAATTGGCTAAGTCAAGTAGGCAAGATAATGAGGAATGGAAAGATAAATCATATATGCTTTTATTAGGAGAAAAGGAGGGAGGATGATGTGGTAAAAAAAAAAGTCAACTACACGTAGTCTAGCTTTTCCTTTTCCCTTAAATCTCAATAAAACAGACAGCTTTTCAGAAAAAGAAGATATGCACTTTATAGGATCTGGAATAAAGTAGACATGCTAAAATGGGTTTCCAGGATGTTTCCTGAGTGCTCCATGACTCATTTTTAGCATGTGTTGACTTCTAGGACATGTAGAATGCAACTAGCATAGAGTGGAATCTAGGAAACTAGGTAATAAGACAAAAATGATTTAATTAATGTATAAGGTAGGTAACTATGAGTTGATTATTCTAACACCCCCCCTTAATCTTGACTTTATGAATAAATATCAGAAAACTCTAGGGCCTAGCAACAAGGCTTAGTCACCCTTTACATACTTCTTGTCTATACAACCAAGGAAAGAGGCAAAACCCCAGTGGGAAAATCCTCCCTTAACCATGGACAGGAAAACAAAATTTGGAAATCTTGTCATCAATCATGCTTCACAGCATGATCAGCAATCCCTAGTAGTGATTTGAGACTGCTGAGTGTCTTCTCACAAAAAATTTTGGTGAAGATGTCTACTACTTGTTCTGAAGATGCACAGAAGAGTATATGAATGGTACCATCATGCACAAGCCGTCTGATGTATTGCATATGGATCTCAATGTGCTTGGTTCGCTGTCTCTGAATGGGATCATTGCAGTCTCGAATGGTGCTCTGATTATCATAGTAGATAATAGTTGACAACTCTGATTCGAAGCCACATTCTCCAAGTATTCCCTACAACCACAAACATTGAGTTATTTCATTTACGACTCCTCTATACTCTACTTCTGTAGATGAGAGTGCTATGGCACTCTGCTTCTTGCTTGAACAGATGATTGGTCCTTCTACAAGCATGAACACATATCCTGATGTATACTTTCGATCTATGTTGTCACCTTCCCAATCATTGTCAGTAAACCCAATCAAATCAAGATCAGATTTTGCTTTGTAGAAGATCCCATGAGTTCTTGTTCCTTGAACAAATTTTAAGATCCTTTTGGCTACTCTCCAATGGATATCATGAGGTTTATCCATGTATCTTGAAGACACACTAACTGCATAAGATAGATCAGTTCGAGTGTGTGTAAGATAAAGCAAACACCCAATTACCTGCCTATACAGTGCATTATTTACCATAGGAGAAGAACCTGCTTCTTCAAGCTTAACTCCTGAAAGGAAGGGAGTCTTGCTTGGCTTGCAATATTTCATGTTGAACTTGTTCAGCAAATATAAGGCATACTTGGACTGATGTACTTTGATTCCATGTTGGGATTGAGCAATTTCAAGACCCAAGAATTGGCTCAATACTCTCAAATCTGTCATAGAAAATGCATGGTTCATTGCATCCTTTAAGGAGGAAATCTCTTTCTTTGAACTTCCTGTAATTAGAAGGTGATCTAAATATAAGACAATAATCATCAAAGAACCATGAATCAGCTTCAAATAGACATTAGGATCAGACTTTCATCGAACAAAACCCAATGACAGTAGAAATCCATCAATCTTGGCATACCAAGCCCTGGGTCCTTGCTTGAGCCCATACAATGATTTCTTTAACCTACACACTACAGAGGGATTAGAAACAAAACCTTCAGGTTGCTACATGTAAATATCTTCAGTGATATCTCCATTTAGGAAAGCACACTTCACATCCATGTGATGTACCTCCCACTACTTCGAAGCTGCAATGGCTAAAGCTAGCCTTATGGAGTCCATATTTGACACTGGTGCAAAGGTTTCATTGTATTCAATACCATGTACTTTTGAGTATCCCTTGGATACCAATATTTCCTTATATTTCAAAGGTGAACCATCATCAAAAAACTTGGTCTTGAAAACCCACTTACATTGAACTAGATTCCTCCCGGGGAAGATCAACCAGTTCCCAAGTGTTGTTCTTCTGGAGCGAGCTGAATTCTTCTTTCATGGTTGTTTGCCATATTGGATCATGTGTTACATATTCATATGTCTTTGGATCTAATTCAACCATCAGATAGCACTTCTCAGCAAATAGAGGATCTTTAACACAAAGGCCACTCTCAAATTGAGATCTAGTCCTCCTAGTGTCACTAGGATTTCCAGCTAGTTCCCCAACTACATGAATGGTATTTGATACCCATTTTGGTCTTGTAGGACTGTCAAGATTTTCAATCAAATCATCATTATCAGACATATCAGAATCAGCAAACTCATTAGTCTTTCCACTTACAATCAATGGATCTGGTGTTGAAGAAGACTCTATAACTTCAACTACTACTAAAGGCTCTTCTTGGAACTGAACACTTCTTTCAATGAAAGATTTGTTAGTGCTAAAGTTGATCAGATTGTACCCTTTTGAATCTTTAGAATACCCAACAAATATGCACTCTTGGCTTTGGGGCTGAAAAGCCTTTCTATTTTTAGTTGGAATTCTAACCCAAGCCTTTGAGCCAAAAATCATGAAATGGGTCACATCTGACTTGTGCCCACTCCAAGCTTCAAAAGGAGTCATACCATCAAGATGCTTATGAGGCACCCTATTTTGTATGTAGGATGCACAATTTATAGCCTCGGCCCAAAACTTTGGTGGCAAATTCTTTGCCTCCACCATGCAGGTTGCCATCTCCTTCAGTGACTTGTTCTTTCTCTCAGCAACACCATTTTGATGTGGTGTGTAAGGGATTGAATGTTGCATCTGAATACCTGCATCTTTACAATACTGAATGAACTCAAACTTGACATACTCACCACCATTGTCAGATCTGAGGATATTTAGTTTCCTCTCAGACTGGTTTTCAACCAAGGCTTTAAAGACTTTGAAGAGGTCAAAAACTTCAGACTTATGCTTTAGGAAGTGAACCCAACAATACTTGGAAAAGTCATCTATGAAGGTCAGTGTATATTTGGCTTGACTCATGGACATATGAGGAAATGGACTAGTAATGTCACCATGGATCAACTCAAGAGGTGCAGAGGTTCTCTCATGACTAGCTCTCTCATATTTGTGCTTTGGGTGTTTTCCTAGGATACAACTTTGACAAACTCCCTTAGAAAACTTGATCTTTGGTAACCCTATGACCATATATTTTTCACTCAAATAAGAAAGATACTTGTAGTCAATATGGCCAAATATTTCATGTCAAATCTTTCTTGCCTCATTAGCATGAATCAGAAGAGCAAAGGGGTTTGAGTAGGGTAGAAAATGGAAAAACATGTATACCTTCGAAGTGTGATCAACAACACCTTTTGCTATGACTTTACCATTTGAAATCTCAGTTATTTCAACATCATCAGGGAAGAATATGACCTTCTTTGGAGACCCAGTGTGAGTCATTTGATACACCAACAAGAGATTAGAGGCAAGACCTGGAACATACAACACATTATTGAACATACCATGGTCAAGATCAATCCTTGCCTTCCCCAAACTGTCAGTGAGAGAGTCATCTCCCAAAACTATTGGTGGACCTTTCAACATGTCAAGAGAGGAGAATTCCTCTTTTGTTGAAACCATGTGTCTAGAAGCTCCAAAGTCTATGATGAAGCTAGGTGAGCTTGATGTGCCAGCAACCAAGGCATGTACTCTCTCTTTGTCCTCTGAATTTGATCATCCTTCCCTCTTCTTTGAGCAATCAGGAAGGGAGATGTTATTCTTCGCCTAGAGTTGGGTCAACATGTCAATTTTATTCTTCATACAAGAGCTCTCAAGATGATAGCCCTTACTGCAATATGCGCACTTGCTCATTTCTCCTTTGTTCTTCTTCTTCTGGGAGTTCTTCTTGGAACATTGGGGATCCTCTTGAGACTTGTTCTTGTCTCTCTTTTTCTCAGGTGGATTTTTAGCTTTTTTCTTGCTTTTTGAATCCACCCTTGAATCTCCAACAACCAAAGATTGGTCTTTAGAAGGTTTGATGGTTCCCATCATCACCAACTTATCTTTTTCCTGTGTGAGGGATTCCATGAAATCTGTAAGCTTAGGAATCTTCCAGGATTGAGCTATCAACTTGGTGGCATGGAAGGTTGAAAAAAACACTAAATAATCAGGGTCAATATTAGAGAGTATGGAAAAAACTAGTTTCTCTTCCTTCTTTTCAATCCCACACTATTTTAGCTGCAAAACAAGGGCTTTAAACTTGGAAAAATAGAGTTGCAAGGATTCGAAGCTACTGAGACTCAAGGAGATCAGCTCATTCTCAATTTTATGTCCTCTCATCTCATTTGTCTTACCAAAAATCTCTACAAGCTTCTCCCACACTTCATTAGGTGATGGAAATCCATCAATATGGAAGAGGAGGTCTCTTGAAATGCTCAGACACAAAAGACCATAGGCCTCATCCCTCCTGTTGTGACTTTTGATTTTCTCTGCAGGTGCATTAGGCTCGCCTCAATTGCCATAGTCACCCTGTAGAGACCTTTTTCTCTCAAAAATATCTCCATCTCAGCTTTCCAATCTCAGAAATTTAATGGAGTTAAGATGATCTTCTGATATTGGTCCATAGCTCAGAAGCTGTGCCTTTCAGTCAGCAGAATATGCTCCCAGTCAAGATGTTGAACCTGCAATAGAAATATGGAAGGAGATAAATTGATCTACAAAGGCTCTGAAACCATGTGGAAATTGAACCCAAGATATAGAACAATTACACTCACAAAATTGCTAATCAAACATGCAAAATTAACACCCATGGAGATTGAAATTGGAGCATAACACTAATCTGTATTGAGTAAGTGTAAAATATCCAACCTTGTGAAGTAATAGGCTTCTGTAATATATAATTACATGATATATTTGAATGCATAAGGATTCCATTCGAAAAGTTCAAAAAGCAAGCTTACTAAATCTAGTCAAATCCCCCATAGGTGCATAAAGCAGTTTCCAAATCCACCAAGATGCTCACGAATTGGCTAAGTCAAGTAGGAAATATAATGAGCGATGGAAATACAAATCATACATGCTTTTATTAGGATAAAAAGAGGGAGGATGATGTGGGAAAAAAACAAGTCAACTACACCCAGTCTAGCTTTTGCTTTTGCCTTAAATCTCAATAAAACAGGCAACTTTTCAGAAAAAGTAGATATGCACTTCTGAGGATATGGAATAAAGCATACATGCTAAAATGGGTTTCCAGGATGTTTCCAAAGCGCTCCATGACTTAGTTTTAGCATGTGTTGACTTTTAGGACATGTAGAAGGAAACTAGCATAGAGTGGAATCTAGGAAACTAGGTAATAAGACAAAAATGATTTAATTAATGTCTAAGGTAGGTAAATATGGTTTGATTACTCTAACACATACCTATTTCAATTTATTTTTGAATTTTATTTTGAACATTCATATCATCAACATTATGATCCAAATCTATAATTACATCATCATTAGAGATGTCCTCAATATTTGTACTCTTTTGTTTCTTTTTTCATGGTATTTGAGTCTTTTCTTTTCATTATGTAAGGAATCATCTCGAGTGCAATCAAATTTCCTCTTTTGCTCTCTTTTGTTGCCCATGATTATTCAATGTATATCTTCACCTTAGAATAAATTTCCCCGGAGAGAATCTTAATCATCAAAGAAAAAAAACTCACCTTAAAAGACTTGTCCATAAAATATTGCTCAAAATAACTTTTTAAAAAGCACCATAGAACAAATTGGTGAAGGATATTTAAGAAAATATTTCCCAAAAAATATTCACTAAAGAAAAAAAGTCTCCACCTTAGAAGATCATTTCTAAGAACACTTTACTATAAACAATTTGCCAAAAAAATCTTCATTATCGAATAAAAATAGCCTCCATCTAGAAGATAATTTCTAAGAACATTCTACAATAAACAATTTCCCAAAAAGAATCTTTATTATCAAAGAAAAATAGCCTCCATCTCCGGAGATAGTTTCTAAGAACATCTTACCATAACAAATTTTCCAAAAGAATCCTTACTATCAAAGAAAAAGAGCCTCTATCTTAGAAGATAAGTTATAAGAACACTTACCAGAAAAATTAACCCTTGTTTGTAAAGCTGTAAAATGGTGATCTTTTTAAAAATGCAAAAATATGTGTAAACATGATTCTTATAAATATGAATCTAAATGGTGTTTCAAAAAATTGCATCAAGTTTTCAGGTCGACAAAAAAAAAATTAAATTAAATTTCGGCCGAGGCCAAACGAATATTTCGGTCAAACTATTTTCCGTCTATTAAAACTAACTTTCAGCCGTACTATTATACTTTTCAGCCAAAATATTTGTTCGGTCGAAAAGCTATAAATCTTCAAAAATGGTTTTCCATCACATTTCTGAGTCTTCTTCCAATTTCAGAGAGATCGTATCATATGAAATACTTAGAATTTCTCTTCACAAATAATACCATTAGTTGCATAATTCAATCTACTTTCTGAAGATCTGAATTTTGTTGAATTTGGTGTGATCCACTAATTTTATTTATTATTTTTCTTAGGTGTCTGGATTGCTTCAAAATTTAATAGAATTCAGTGAAATGAAAATTCAATAACTTCATAAAGACACGATGACAAAATTTGGAAAACCCATGGTACAAAACCTTGATGTTTCTTATTTAAAAGGATAATTTCATTTTTTTGTTTTGAATTGGAAATTAGGGAAGATGTTGTGTCTAAATAAACATGTCACTTTTATGCTAGTTTTTTAGATTGGTCCACTTCAAAAAATTCTAATAATTATTGTATGTGGTTGTTGGATACAAACTTATAGTCAGACATTAGTACAATGTGTTTAGATCATCATAACATATTTTGTATTTAATGAACAATAGCTAAATAATGAATAAATTCTAGTCTAAAAACATGACTATTTATCATAATTTCATTAAATAAGAACATACTATCAAACACTTGCAAAAATGACATATCAAGTGCCAATAAAAAATCTAAAAAATAACTGATAGAAAGCTAACACAATTCTCTGCAAGTTTTGTTTTTACTACAAAATGAAATTCTAAACACAAATCTAATTTGTCTTTGCTTGAAGTTGAGAAACTTGTAAAACCGACACTGCTTTTCTCATAAACCCACCCCCCCTGTTGTTACGGAATAAACACCCTTGTAACCGAGGTTCTAGGGTTACCAACGTACTCTTAAAACTTGCAGACAATCAGTTTTAAAGTACAGAAAGGAAATAGGAAGATATAGTGGACTCACCCAATTAACGACGGTTGATCCAAGATTTGTCTTCTCCCGCTCTGCTCCTCTCCAAAGCTTTCAGGGATGCACCTCCTTCACCTGCAAAGAGACAATTCTCCAAGTACAATCTTATACATGTATATATGACAAGTTAGATGAGCAATATATAGAGTGCTTAATCAAAAATATTCATCAAACAATGATACATGAAAGAGACTCAACACAAAGTTGGAAAAAAGAATTCTCTTTATTAACAATAGTGACTGAGATAAGTGTACAACCCAACGCCTGAAACAAGGACTCCTCTGCAACCAAAGGATTCTAAGTTCTGCTGCTCCAAAGACTTCTGAAGATATACCACCAACATAACTTTTCTCTCCAAGTATGATTGATTAATGTCATCCCCAAGGCCTCTATTTATACTTTAGGAAATAGAGCAGTTTTGAAGGTTGAGGAGGTTGAGACAGTTGAGATAGTTAATGATTAAGGCTCAACAAATCTCCATTAATCATGTTTTATTATTTTTAATGTCGAATGGATGTGTAAGGGAAACTCGCATACAGATCTGTATGCGGGTTGCAATGAAGATACTCGCATACAGTACGTAGGATGTTGTGGAGATAGTCATGTATGTATGTGAGCTGCTGTGGAGATAGTCGCGTACAGAATTCAACATGTGAAAAGGTAAAATGGAAAGCTGGTTGGATAGTGAATGCATCTCATTTCATACCCGTCTATAGTGTTTAGGCAACCTTCAATCCATAAGTGTCCTTTTGTGTGCCAACATATGAAGTGTCGGCACTCAGACAGAGAAGTGCCATTTGGGTTGATAACAGATGCCCCCTAATGAGTGAGATCAGAGGGAAGCGATGGCCGAAATACATTATAATCTCTATCTTTGGAGAACTCAGAAATCCAATGGAGCAAAGGTAGTACCTGAAACAAATACATAATAACGTCATATACAAAGTCATATCTGAGGATGCTATGTTCAATATACTGGAACACTAGCTCCTTTACAAACGTTTGAGTACATCATATACTACGGGTACAAGACCACGTATATTACAAAGGTGAATCGAAGCCACAATATACAATAACAATGACTCTTCAAAGATCTGGAAGCTGTGTAAATGCATAGAACATAATCTTGTGCAACTTAGTCCATAAACAAGAAACTAAGGTCTTCATAAACAATCCCAAAAAACCAGTACAATCCAAGCCATGCGAATAAATGTAGGTTGAAGTTGAACATGGAGTGGATTCAACAGATTGTCAATCAATAGGTGATAATCGACAACTGAAGCAAAGGAATTCATGAATGATGAAAGTGAATCCTGAGGTATGATTGTCAAAACTCTAGGTCTTCGTCGTCAGGAAATGCTGATGCAGAACCATACTGTGATAAGGAAGGAAATAGATCCTCCAACGGATCACAAGGGTGACTAGGAACTAGGTAAAGGAAGGGAGATACAAGTGATAATAGACACAACAATGATGGGATCAGGATATAGATCAGACATTGATTTAAGTCCTTGAACAGTGAGCACAACACAGAGATGACCCAAGGCAGCTTTTAACTTTATAGATAGAACAACTAGACTTATCTGTCATGTAGGAGACATGATCAGATTCCCCAGGTAGAACTGACAAGAGGAGGAGTAATAAACTCGAAGGAATAGCTGAACTGAAATTGAACAATGAGACATGAGTATCGAAAAAAACAGAGAGTGCTATGTTCAAGGATGGCATGCTACCACTAACTAAAAACCAAGAGAAAACTTCTTCCTTACCTTCCCTGTTAAATTTTAACGAGTACAGGAAAGTCAACTCAAATCTCTCTTCATTTTTTAACAAGCTTGAAGAGAAGAGAGAATAATGCTTGATAGTGTCACTAATTTGTGGATTTAATGAGCCCGAACTAGTACATGCTCAGTTGGTGTTTTCACATTTAGAGAGTCAGAAAACTCCAAAAGAAGACTCCAAGGGGGTCCTTTTTCACCCAATTTAGTCTCCTGAGGCCGAAAAAGTATAAAACATACCACAGAAGAACTCTCTTAACTTCCGTAGAAGAAAAGGTGAACCTTTTTTGTACTTAGTCAGGGAGGTCCGAAATAGCTTGATTTTTATGAGTGAGAAGGAAAGAAAGATCACTCGGAAAGATCCATTTGGGTATGATAAATGGGGCTTACAACAATAAACTCGACGCCTTGTTCTTTAGTGTTTAATGAGCATGACAAAGACATAAAGTACAATCGAAATATTTTTCATGTTTTAGGTCTAGATCACGAAAAAGAGAAAACTAAGCTCATACTGGGTGTTCCTTTTCCATAAATTTATTCCCTCAGGTCTGGAAAAGTTGTAAACCTATGCTTGAAAATACTCTTCTCAATTCTGTAGAAAAGAGAGTGATCCTTTCTCGTGCTATTCCGCATGGTCTGAGAAAGAGATAACCTAGCACCAATGCGGATGCCCATTCACATATTCTTAACAAGCTTGAACAGACAAGTTAACTCGGTAGTCAAGTCTGTTTTAAGGAGTTAGACCTGGGCCTAAAGAAACTCCATAAGGGCGGGGAGTCCTATAAATGGATAGCTTGTAAAAAGAGACCAAAATGAGGGTCCATTTGGCGTGAAAATTAGCTAAAAGGATTCCCCTATACCTAAGACAGCTGCAGCGTGAGTATCAAAAAAACAATATAGGTTCTACATGAGGATACTCATGAGAGGAAGGCCCTATCCATGGAAGAACGATGGTAAAGACAAGGATCTAATGGTTTAAAATACCATAGTTTATGGTTAAAATGTTGATTGCTAAGTTTAAGATGGAGTAAGTATAGATGCAAAAATGCATGTGAAACGACAAAAACCACCCTATATGAGCAAAAAAACACCTTAGAACAATGATAAACCTGTTACAAGGCAAAAAGAGATATGGTATTAGTTAAATAAATTTTGAACTATAGGAAAAAACCCACTTAAGAAATATAATTTCTATAAATAGTTCAAAAACTTAAATAAAACTCACCATTTTGAATTTTAGCCATAAAAAACGAGTTTTCACCTCTACCTTCATTTGATTAGTGTGGACAATCTAGTGGACAAAATCCAATTCTGCAAGTGTCAGGTAAGGCTACACCCCAAGCTCTTCAATTTGATCCTAGCAAATTTTGAATTTAGGCCCCAATTTTATATTTTGAGCACCCTTAGGCAAGGAACGTTGTGTACGCGGGTTCACTATAGTGAAAATCGCGTACACGCATTCTGTACGCAAGTTGCCCAAAGGACAGTCACATACAGTACGTGACCTGCCTAACTAGACAGTCGTATATGATGCATGAAAGGTAAAATAAATATGTAGTTTCCAAATTATGAATTTTTACATGAAACTAAAGGTCCACAATGGTTGTTTTGCTAGGTTTGAAGATGGTGCTTGAGTGGAGGGAGTGTGAGCATGAAGATATGGATCAAGAAGCACTCCAATATGCCCCCACTGTGAATCTTTTACGTTCAAGTGGGTTGTTGAAGTTCTTTTGCACATCACCTATGCGATCCAATGTCCGCCTGTTAGAGTTCATGATAAACTACTGGGACCATGATTTAGGCATGTTTGAACTTCAAGGTGAGTCCATGGAGATTACCTCAGAGGATATTTACTTCATTCCTGGTCTCTCATGACGAGGAGCTCTATTCAACCTGGAGGGCACCGGCAGAGGTGGTGATCCCCTAAGTGTCCAAAACTATATTGATATATACTACACACTAGGTACCCAAAAGAGAGGGAGTTGAATCCCTATTGCACATATACGTGATCTTCCTCTACATGTACTGACAAGTACCATAGTGAGGGTTGTGGGATCATCTTCTCTTCATCTCGCTACATGGAACCAAATAAGGTTGGCAGTGGATTGCATGTAGGGGTCTTTGTATGATTGGTGTTCAGGAGTTGTCCCAATTTTGAGAAAACAACTCTCTGACTGCAAGAGAGGAAGGAAGAAGAACTTTGGATATTCTAGCATACTAGTTGCCTTCTTCGAGAGAGAGTGTCGGGATTAAGCCCCACAATACCCCTACCAGTTCGATCTCCTCGTCAGCCTAGGTTGAGCAGATGGGGAGATATCTTCCTCCGCCAGGGAGCAGGTAGATCAGTGCAAAGTGTGTATGATGATGACTTCTAATTTTGGTGGGAGCAGCATTTGCCAGCACTGGAGCAGTTTCCATATGCTGGGATGGATTTTTGAGGTGATCCATACCTTTTCCTCCCTCCAGGAGGAGCATGGGGAGATCTAAGTAATTTTTTATTTTCAATTTTTTAAAATTTTTATGAATTTTAAAATATAGAGATATATACATATGTATAAGAGTTCTAATCCTATAAACATGTCAAAATGCAAATATTGGACGTGTCCACCCTGAAGGGCATCCACGCATGTATGTGTGTCCTGCTGTAGGTGAAGACCAGGGGCTTACTAGGGTTCTTGAGGGGAAGCTGGCCAGTCTTACCCAGAGAGTACCCACCTTGCGGATTGAGCACATCCCAGCCATCATGCAGGAGTTTGTGGTTGGAGTTCCACCTATCTAGATACGCCTTTTGAGGCACGTGGCCAGAGTAGTTTTAGTATACATAGATGTTGTTGAGGCTGCTGAAGCCAGAGTACAGGGAGACCGGGGAGACCAAGGTGGTCCAGCTTAGATCTAGGGAATTTATGTGTTAAATGCCAATCCAAGATGTAATTAGCATATGCATTAGTTAATGAATTCTGATTTCTTGGAATGTGATTGAATGTAATGAATTCAAAATTTCTTTCCAATAACCTAACTTGCATGAACTGACGTAATAGAATAGGGTTCCACACCTGATAAGCTCGACTGAGCTGGGAAACCACCAGTTGAGAGTCCATTCGGACTTCCAGTTGAGTGATACCATGTGACAAAGCATCCCATAGAAGCTCAATTACATCCCTATACTCAGCAACATTATTAGAAGCAGGACCAAGGCAAGCGCCTCCCGAGGAAACTAACTGTCCTGAGGGAGAATAAATGACCCATGCCGCTGAAGCAAGATTACAAGTGTAGCAACTAGCACCATCAGCGAAACCTACGTACCTCTCGGAAGACATTTGAAACAACCAGCAGATGGTATAAAAAACACAAACCGATAAAATAGTGTACATAAAAATACATACAATAAAATACAAGAAAAAGCGTTAAGCCTAAGAATAGTACTTTTTCAAGTAGAGCCCATTTCTAGGCTCAGGCAGCTTATTCCCATCAAAATCAATTAATTCATATGCACCCTTCTTTAAGACCTTCAACACAACATAAGGCCCTAAACTCATGGCCTTGAATTTTCTTGCCCCCAGGGGTTCTTTGTCTTGGTCCGAGAGCAAAACAAGTTCCCCCTCAGAGAAAATTCGAGGCTTGACCAACTTATCATATTGGATTTTGACCCTATTTTTATGAGCTTGATTTGTTGTCAGCGCATCTCTATGCTGCTCATCAAGGTGTTCTAAGTGTACTAAACATTCTTCAAGCTCTGTTGTATCAAGTAACACATGAATAGCCATTTTCAAATATGGGATTTCACATTCAACTGGGGTAACGGCTTCCATTCCATAAACAAGTTGGAAGGGGGAGAAACCTATAGCAGTTTTTACATTAGTTTGATATGCCCAAAGAGCAAGGTATAGCATGATATTCTAGTTAGAACGGGCTGCATCAATAGTATGTTTGAGGATAGTCTTCAAAGTCTTATGAACAACCTCAACCTAACCATTCACCTGAGGATAGTACGAAGATAAATGTTCTTGTCTGAATCCAAGCATAGTGGTCAATTCCGTCATCATGCTATTTTGAAAGTGACTGCCATGGTCAGTGACAATCACCTTGGGCATACCAAACCGTGCTATAATCTGATTGAACACGAAGAAAGTTGTTGTTTCCCCATCGGCTTTAAAGGTGGGCATTGCCTCTGTCCATTTCGTAAAATAGTCCACAGCGACAATGATATATTTGTGCCCCCTAGCTGAGGCTGGGTTACACGTCACATAATCAATCTCCCACTTCATGAAGGGGCCCACTGAGACAACGGGAAATAACGGAGCCAGATGTGACCGCATTTTTTTGGTGTAAAGCTGACACGGATGACAGCACTTCACAACTTCCACACAATCCTTAAAGATCGTGGGCCAGAAATAACCAGCACATAGTATCTTTTGGGCCGTTGCTAACCCAGATAAATGACCCCCACATGCTCCACTATGAGAATCATTTAGGACAATCTCCACTTCCTCATGGGAAAGACATCGACGCAAAATGGAATCTACCCCCCTTCGATATAAAGTATCTCCTATGATGAGGTAGTTCTTAGCATGAAGGCGTAATTTACGTCGTTCCTCCTGCGAGAAAGCTGCAGGACACTTCAAAGTCTAGAGATATATAAGTATATCTCCGTACCAAGGGTCAGAGGTGGATATCAAGAAGATATTCTCATCTGGGAATGAGTCTTATTCAATGAATACATCTTCTTCAGTTGGAAATTCTGCTATAAGATCAGCAAAAACTAAGGATTTTTTAGACTTAGCGGATTGGAAATCCAAGTCAAACTCTTGGAGAATAAAAATTCGTTTGTTGAATTTGCCTCCAATAATCCGTTGGGACAAAACATATTGAAAAGGATTAACATCCACCACTACTGTTGTAGTCCTTAGTAAGATGTAGTGACGTAATCTCTGAACAGCATAGACAGCTGCTATGGCCAATTTCTCGACGTGGGAGTACTTGAGTTCAGGTCCAGCTAAAGCACGGCTAAGATAGTAAATGAAATGCTCCTAGAGCTTATCATCTGCCTGGACCAGGACTACCTCGATGGTCGACTCGAATGCAGCCAGATACAAAATAAAATCCCTAGAGTAATTTGGCGAACGCAGTAAAGGTGACAACAACAAATCTTTTTTCAATGCCTCAAAAGTGAGTTGTGCAGTTTCATCCCATACAAATGGGGTGTCCTATTTTAGCAGGCACATGAAACCCTTGGTAATCTTCTCATAGTTTACAATGAAACGTTGGAGAAAATTGGACTTTCCCTGCAGGCTCTGAAGTTACCTGATAGAACGAGGAGGCGGAAAATTTACAATGGCCTCAACTTTTAATGGATCCACCTGAATGCCTCTATTAGAGATAATGAATCCAAGCAGTCTCCCTCACTTGACACAGAACACGCACTTGTAGGGATTCAAGCGGATCTTATAGTATCTGCATCGTTTAAAGATTAGATGCAAGTGATCTGGATGATCGATTCTTTTACGAGAATGTGCAAGCAGATCATCGAGATAAGGTTCGACAATGGATTTGATATCATGGAAGGCAAAGTTCATTGCCCGTTGAAAGGTCTCCCCAGCATTTTTCAATCGGAAGGGCATTTTTTGTACACGAAGGTACCCCAAGGACAAATGAACGCAGTTTTATGTTGGTCTTCCAGTTTTATTTGAATTTGATTGTATCCAGAGAAACCATCCATAAATGAGAACACTTCACTTCCCGCGCAAGAATCTATAATTTGGTCTATAAATGGTGTAGGATAGTTGTCCTTGGGACAGGCTTTATTCAAATCTTGAAATAGAAGCGTATGGTCCCTTGCTTCTTATCAATAGGAACAGGGTTGGATACCCATTCTGTCAGAGCTATGGGATAAATAAAGTCAACTTTCAACAGCTTTTTCAACTTCAGCCTTCACAGCTGCCGCTTTATGCGGGTTAACATGTATCAACTTTTTTCGAATAGGTTTAGCATCAGGGTATGTTTGAATCTCATGTTCAACTATTGATGGATCAATGCTTGGCATCTCCTCATATGACCAGGAAAAGACGTCGCAGAATTCCTTGAACAAGGCCATAGATTGCAATCTCTTCAGGAGAGTAGTTTACACCTATATGTATATTTTCCACAACATCTGGATTCACAGAGATGTTGATAGGGATAGTAGCAAAAATATTTTCCATATTCCCCTCAACAAACATTCCTTCCCTAGGTAAGGGATTGATGGGTGTATCAACATCATCTAACAGTCTCGTATGAAACTCTTGATTCTCTATCATGCTTAGCTCTGGAAGAAAATAGGATCGATGATGAAGATCTTCGCAGATCTTACTGCATCTGCACATGGCCACCAGAATGGCTTCATCATAAGGTAAAACCATATCTAAACAATCCATAGAATGCAAAGAGTTTTCTACCCAAGCAGGAAAATAGACTTCTTCCAGGTCCTCTGAGACTATGAGAGGGTCTGGAATGGGATCAATAGTGGTTTGAGTGATATCTTGGTAAGCCACTTCCACTGTCAATAAGGGCACTTCCAGTTCATGGGGGGAAGGGAGAACCCAAGTATCAGTCCTATCAACAACCGTGGCTATATACTTCCCCACACTAGTAGAACCTATATAGTTAATCGAGGCTGGAAGATCAAATTTTCCCATCAGTGATGCGGTACATTCCAACCCCCAAGCTCTGTGCAGCAGGTTTGACTTGATCAACCAATGGCACAGTGGACTCATTAGACTCCATGCGTCCTTTTCAAGTAAAATCGAGTTGGTAAATAGTAACCAACTTCCCTTCGTGTGGAAATACTACCACCCGAAAGATGTCCGACGCAATAGCGGACATGGCATAAGTCCAACTTCTTCCCAAAATCAAATTATAGTCCAAAGGTGCATCAATCACTTCCACCTCAATAGACACTACTTTCCCTGCCAGCTTAATTTCAAAAGCCGGTAGGATACCATGCGGATGGAATGACATTCCATCGAAAGCAGTAAGTAGAGTGTTTGACGAGACTAGCTCTGGGGATCCGAGAGCTTTCCAACATGACAAGGACATAATGCATGTAGAAGCACCCTCATCGACAACTACCCTTCCAATGGTCCTTCCACCATGGATGACATCTATTGATAAGGCTACATGTTAAGGTAGGCGAATTTTAACATTAGACAAGTGAAATTTTTCCATGAGGCCCGACGAGTCCATGCTGCCTAAGGCTGCTAAGAGTGCATCCCGCTAGGCGGGACAACTCTGTAACACCTCTAAAGCTAACATTGCACACGGGGTTTGGGATAAGTCTTCAACCATGGAGTAGTTCGAAGCAGCCCTAGCATTAGGTTTATGCAAGGTCTTCTTAAAGACACCTTTCGGTATTTTAGGCATAGTTTCAGCAAGCTTCTCGATAGTGAGAGGGTTAGAAGTTTCACCTATAGACTTACCCTTCTCAAAAGTCTATTTTTCATAGTTTTTATTCCTATTCTGTAGAAAAGTCAAAGATCGAACCATGTTGATATAATTGGGGTCAGGGGCATTTGAAGGGCCCCCTGCTACATTAAAAGCTGAAGCTGAATTCTGCCCTTGGGGAAAAGGATCCTTCAGGATAGCCGGTTGTTGAGCTTTTAGTAGCTTCTGGGCTTGTTCCATAAGGGGACAAAGTTGAGTGAGGTGATCCTCATGGCACAACTTACATGAGAATTTCACCTTTTTCTTTTCTTTCTTCCCCCCATCAGCACTATTTGTGGGTTTCTACTTGTTTTGATTTCCCTCCCCTTTATTTCCTCTCTTCTTCTTCCCACCGGGCTGCTAATTTCCCTTCTGAGAGGTCTGTGCAAAAACATTTGCATTTTTGGGTGAGGAGGCAGCCTTTGCTGCCTCCACCGTAAAATGTTTGACAGACAATTGGTGGAGATGTTTGGCCAAAGACTGTACAGTGGGAGAGTTTACAGACCCAACCACACCATCGGCATGGGGTCCAAGATTAGGTTTCTCTGCATCGTGGGTAGGCCTCGGTGCCTCAGGGATAGTCTCATACAAGATCCCAGATTGAGAATAAATCAATTCCAATTGCTGGGCCCAGAGAATGGCTTCTTCTTCATTCATCACTCCTGAAGTGGATACATCCTTAGATATATAAGGAAACGGGGATTTAAGGAACTACTCTAATAAGAACTCAGGAGGAATAGTGGCTTTAATAAGGCTCTTTCACCTCCTCCACTCTTGGATGTGATTCGAGATGTGGGTAGCCTTGTTCTACCTAAAGG
The DNA here is from genome assembly GCA_001517045.1 of Pseudotsuga menziesii. Lineage (NCBI taxonomy): Eukaryota > Viridiplantae > Streptophyta > Pinopsida > Pinales > Pinaceae > Pseudotsuga > Pseudotsuga menziesii. Next base: position 178,200 of record LPNX010425365.1, read on the forward strand.
TAGATAAAAAGTCCATTCCGAAATCGTATCGAACTGGAAGCTGAAAGTGGCTAAGGAATGCACTAGCCAAGACCCAAAAACTACTGAATGCAGCAGAAGGCAACTCAATGTACCATTTTGTTGTAGTACTCGTTAAGGTTCTTTGGAACAACCTCAACCTGACTGAATCTTCATTCAACAAATTAGAAGAACACCATAAATGAAAAGTGGTTGCGTGAGCCCCAGGATCTTCACCAACATTTCCCTCGAATTTTGGGATGTCCGATGGCAATTTGGTGGGGACAGGTGGCCACAAGGGGTCATGCCTCACCAGGTTGTTCATCAATTTTGACAAATTTGGCAAGTTTAACGTTGCCAGGATTGGAATCTTAGGTCGAATCGGAGCACTAAAAGTGTCAGTCTAGGGATTAGAGGGACTTGCCCCCAAATTCCCATATGTAAAGGTGGGGTTTCCCCCTGCCGCCGGTTGCGAAGTGGATGGATTACTTTGAAACGGATTCCATCCATAAGCCACAGGATTGTGGGTGGGAGGTGCAGTATAAGAGGTTCGGGTCGTCCCATTCGAAACTGGTGTTTGAAAAAAGGGAGCAGGTATCCCTCCGCTAAATAACAAAAAGGGAGAGCTCGTGAATGGGGCCGAGACCGGAGTTTGAAAACCTTGCCCGTAAGAGGAAGTGTTTCCAAACTACACTCCTACATAAGAAGGTGATGGGCCTACGTATGGAGTGGATGGGGGAATATGCCCCCCATTCCAAGGAAATCCTTAGACGAAAGCTAAGGATCCTACCGGACCACTCTGGGGAGTGAGTGTGTGAAAGAGGAAGGAACAGTAGGTATATTAGGAATCCTAGTAACCATGTCACCAAAAGAACCTGCTAGGCTTGTGGCAACTGACGGTTGGACCACCCGGCTCACTGGAGTCAATGGTGTAGTAGCTATGCTAGATCTAGGGGCACTTACCAGGGGAGGTAGTACCCCTTTAGCTAGAAAGGCTGAGGTGAAAACAAAAGAACTTTCTCTCGCAGTAGACATTATCCTACCCACAGGGACACCTAAAACAAGTGAATCAAAAGGCCTAACTTGGACAATCATAGGATCGTTTAAGTCAGTCAAGGGTGTATTAAAATTTCTTGCAAACTCGTCAGCCTGCAATTCTTCTATCTCAAATGTATTAAAATCAAAGTGGTTATCTCTAAGTGTTGGTTCACCTGGAACTTCACTTACTCCTATCGATTCAAATGAACCGTCCATGTCCAATCTCTGCCTTTGAGGTGGAGTTGGAGATTCCAATGTGATGAGAGGAGGAAGGTTTTGCAACCTTCATGACCTTCTTATAGGTTGGTCCTCCATGATTGTAAATTTGACAATTCAAACCCTAAGGTCGGCTAAACATAGACAAACCACAGAGCAATCACTACAAAAATTCCTAAAGTCTCAACAGTCAGCAAGGGTAAAAGATATGCTTTCCTGAAGAAAGTTGAAGAACAGTTACTTGGCATCCTTGAAGAGGTTCTTAAGCACAAGTGGAGGAATCACCCATCGCCCTCCTACACTTTCAACAAGGGTTACCTCCCAAGCTTGTCCAATGTGAACCAGAAATAGCCTTCTAGTTTACCTAGGTATGAACCCTAGATGTCAAGAGACTAAAGGCTACCTTAGCTATACCAACAGTCTGGGGGAACAATCGCAAGCCTGACTCATACGCATGGGTAGGGTAGCTGAGCCCGAAACTCTATCTAGGACAGAATCCCCAAATGCGTAAAATCCCTGATTTACGTTTCGATAAGGAATCAGAGGGTTATCTCCCCTATCTAATGCCTCCACGTGGCCTCGTGCTTGACTCCCTTTTGAGAGGAGCTTCCTAGATACTATCGATAAAGAGAAGGATTTACCTATCGATAATCCCACTATGTCTGAATTTTAAAATTTATGGGAAGTTTACACTTCCTATCCCACAAGTCTAGCCTAAGCTAGTAGGTGTATGGCCCTAAAAAATAAAAATTACTAATAAATTTTAATTATTGCGTTCATTTTAAGGGCTATTTTTTACTCAGTAGGAAGTGGAGTGAAGGACTATGATGTTTTTTGACTCGATAAGAAATATAAAAAGAAAAGGTGTATGTTTCCAAAGCAAATTATCACTACTAAAAAACAAGCTCCTTTTCTTCTTTTTGTAAATATAAATTGATGAAAAATGCAATGATAAAGAGAACACTTAAACTATATTTTTGTAGTTTTTTGAGATTTTATTTTAAAAACTGAAATAAAACTACTCTATGCAAAAGCTTTTAAATGTTTTTCTTTTCACCTTTTAAAATGCTCAAAGACTACTATGCACCTAAATGCACAAAAATTGAGTATGCTTGAATTAAACTAACTGTATAAAGTAAGCAAAGTGAAGTAAACAGATTAATAAGACCAAGAATCAACCACCTAAGGAAGACTTGGAACCCTAGCTTGGGTGGATACAATGAAAGGAAATCATTGAAATCACACAAAGGCAAGTGGCACACCAATCACTATCCGAAAATAGAATGGGATAAACAGTGTCTGGAACCCTGATCACTAATTTAGACAACCAACACTTAAACCTATAACCCAAACAGGAAAATCCACTTCAATTTGCAAACAGAAAGACAATCTATACAAAAGAACTCAAGGGCTTTACAAGAAAGCACAAGGTGTGGCCAACAAGGTCATCAAACTCACAGTACAGTGCTTATAAGGAAGACCAACCAGCAAACAGACTTTATAGAGAAACAGGGACAAGCAAACCCTAACTCAAGAATTCCAATGCTAAGGCTTGTACGCAATTGTATATAAGGGAAACCCATGTACTGTACGCGACTGTCCTAAAGAGAAACTCGCGTACGCAGGCCTCTATACATGACTATGTGCAAGAGCAACCCATGTACAGGTACAAAATTTTCTAATAAAATGAAAAAATTTCAAGGTCTTCAAACACTATCCTAAGCATGAACCAAGACAATAGATCACACATACAATCAAGGCAAATACTGGGCAACAGTAAACAGAAATAACAAACAGCAGTCTGGGCTCCCCAGCGGAGTCGCTAGTTCTATTGTTCAGGAATAAACACCCTTGTAACCGAGGGTATGGGGTTACCAACGTACTCTTAAAACTTGCAGACAATCAGCTTTAAAGTACAGAAAGGAAATAGAAATATATAGTGGACTCACCTGATTAATGACGGTCAATCCAAGCTTTGTCTTCTCCCGCTCTGATCATCTCCAAAGCTTTCAAGGATGCACCTCCTTCACCTGCAAAGAGACAATTCTCCAAGTATAATCTTATACATGTATATATGACAAGTTAGATGAACAATATATAGAGTGCTTAATCAAAAATATTCATCAAACAATGATACATGAAAGAGACTCAACACAAAGTTGGAAGAAGAATTCTCTTTATTAACAATAGTGAATGAGATAAGTGTATAACCCAACGCCCGAAACAAGGACTCCTCTGCAACCAAAGGATTATAAGTTCTGCTACTCCAAAAACTTCTGAAGATATACCACCAGCATAACTTTGCTCTCCAAGTATGATTGATTAATGCCCTCCCCAAGGCCTCTATTTATACTTTAGGAAATAGAGCAGTTTCGAAGGTTGAGGAGGTTAAGACAGTTGAGATAGTTAATGATTAGGGCTCAACAAATCTCCATTAATCATGTTTTATTATTTTTAATGTCGAATGGATATGTACACGAGTATTGATACTGACAACCCGCATATGACACACGAGTTTCTATAAGGGAAACCCGCATACAGATCTGTATGCGGGTTGCAATGAAGATACTTGTGTACAATACACGGGATGCTGTGTAGATAGTTGCGTATGTACGCGAGTTGCTATGGAGATAGTCGCATACGGAATTCAACATATGAAAAGGTAAAATGGCAAGCTGGTTGGATAGTGAATGCATCTCATTTCATGCCCATCCATAGTGTTTAGGCAACCTTCAATCCATAAGTCTCCTTTTCTATGCCAACATATGAAGTGTCAGCACTCGGATGGAGAAGTGCCATTTGGGTTGATAACACCCCCCAAAAAAAAATATACACCCTAATTCATGATTTCACCTATGGGTGACATGGTTGTTGCAAGATCTAACATGGAGGATATGAATGTGCTCAAAAGGAAACTATCTAAATCATTTGCTGTGAAGGATTTGGGTGTTGCAAAGAAAATCTTTGGCATGAGAATAAATAAGAGACAAGAAAAATAGCAAATTGACATTATCTCAAGGTGAGTACATAGAAAAGGTGTTGGAGAGGTTTAGAACGAAGAATGAAAAACCAATTGGTACACCTTTATCCATCCATTTGAAACTAATCAAGGAGATGTGTCCCAAGACACAGGAAGAGATAAAATACATGTCCAAGGTTCCCTATTCATCAGCAATTGGCATATTGATGTATGCCATGGTGTGCACAAGACTAGATAATGCACATGTAGTGGGAGTTGTGAGTAGGTATATGAAAAATCCAGGTAAAGAGTATTGGAAGGAAGTACAATGGATTCTTAGGTATTTGAGAGGTACCACTTCTCATGCACTTTCTTTTGGATGTTCAGACACTATTCTATAAGGATATGTTGATGCAAATATGGTAGGTGATAAAGACAGCAAGAGGAGCACCATATGGTATGTTTTTACTGTAGGTGGAACAATAGTAAGTTGGATTTCGACACTGCAAAAGGTTGTTGCACTTTCAACAATGGAAGCAAAGTATGTTGGTGCTACATAGTCTAGTAAAGGGATGATTTGGTTGCAAAGGTTCATGGAGGAATTGGATAAGAAGAAGGAGAATAGCAGGTTGCACTGTGACAACCAGAGTGCAATTCATATTGCAAAGAACTCATATTTTTATTCAAAGACTAAACATATACAGCTCAAGTACCATTTCATAATATATGTTTTGAAAGATGAACTATTAAAGTTGGAAAAGATACATACTGGCAAGAATCTTGCAGACATGTTGACAAAGGTAATAACTGGAGAGAAACTGAGTTCCTGTTCGGTTTCATTTGGCTTTCAAGCATGAAGGTGAAGAAGAGAAATTTTACAAGTCCAAGGTTTAGAGCATAGTCTAGCAAGTGTAGCAGCGATGGAGTTGTTGTGATCAATATCAAAGTGGGAGATTGTTGGTTGTGGAGACTGGTCTTCCAGATTCAAAGATGTTAGTGTTCAGCCGTGTTTGTACCTCGGTTTTACTGTACAGTCGTCCCAACAGGGGAGTGCAGGGGTGAATCCCATGAAAGAAATTTTTGGGATGTTTTTGGCCAATCGTTTACAGTCCCATGGTATTGGGTGTCTTGTAGTATTTTCCCATGGTAATTCCACTATAAAAGGAAAGAATTGTAATATGATCGTCTATTGTATTGTAGCATTGTAAAAGTGATCTGTGATTATGTGAGAGAGTGAAGAGGAAGTGCAGCGAGGTTGTTGCAGGTTGTATCCCTTCATTTTGCTGGACAAAATAATAATAAAGGACAGACAATTTCTGTGTGGGCATAGCCCATCTTGGGTGAACCACGTTATATATGTGTCTCTCTTGTAATGTGTTTTAATATTTGCATATTGTATATTGTTTATTGTTTATTGTTATTGCTCCGTGATCTTGTTTTTCTAACAAAGTTGGTTTTCTATCGGCTTCTCTCCTTCTTACTTTTGTGCAATATGATATGTTGGTCTTTATGTTGGTGTTGATTTTTATATTCATTCATCTAAGTAAAAGGTCTCCATGGTCAAACCGATTGCATCAGTGAGATGATTTAACCATTTTCTTGTTGTATTTTATATTCCTCTTGGTGATAATATTAGAAATAAAGATGATGAGGATCCTAGGATTGAAGGTCATGTTCTATGTCATTAAAGTGAAATGATTCAATGTTTTTAGTATTATCTTTTTGGATCTCATATTAATGTTGAGTATCATAATAGAGAGGATGAATTTTAAACATGTATGCACAATATAATAAAGTTCTAGTTGTTATGGTCAGCATATCAATTATAACACACTTATTTCATCTGCATATGGCTTGAGTTGCATATTTTTGGCTATGTTTAATTATCATTTAACCTATTCTGTTGACTTTACTTTTCCCCTTGCTTCTTTATATTAACTGCCTCTTTTGCTTCTAACTTCCTTGTATGAATTGAAGCTTCAATCTTGAGACCAATTTTACCTTGTTCGCTTCAACAACTTTACTTCCATACCAACATGATATTGAATCTAAGGCCTTTGTCTATTTGTCTTGCTAGCATGTGGTCCTAAGTTGAATGAAAATAGCAATAAACAAAAAAATATTTAGTGGCATGTTTTGAAAGCTTGTTATGTACTTCCCAATGAATTTTGGCTAGGAGAAACAACAATGCAACCATAGATACATAATAGAGGAAGTGCAGTCATGTTGTTGCAAGTTATATCCCTTCATTTTGTTGGACAAAATAATAATAAAGGACTGACAATTTTTGGGTGGACATAGCCCATCTTGGGTGAACCACGTTATATCTGTGTCTCTCTTGTAATGTGTTTTAATGTTTGCACCTTCTTTATTGTTTATTTTTATTTCTCTATGATCCTATTTTTATAACAAAGTGGGTTTCTATTGGCTTATCTCCTTCTTACTTTTGTGTAGTATGATATGTTGATATTTGTGTTGGCGTTGACTTTGATATTCATTCATCTAAGTAAAATGTCTCCATGGTCAAACCGATTGCATCAATGATATGATTTAACCATTTTCTTGTTGTTTTTTATATTCCTCTTGGTGATAAGATTAGAAATAAATATGATGAGGACCTAGGATTGAAATTCATGTTCTAAGTCATTGAAGTGAAATGATTCAATGTTGTTAGTATTACCTTTTTGGATCTCATAATAAACAGTATATAATATAAGTATCCACTTGAGGAAGGGGATGACATGGGACCACATACATCATAGTGTATTAAATATAAAATCCCTTTAGATCTAGTATGACTACTAGAGAAACTCTTTTTAACATTCTTCCCAAGTGCACAACCTCGACATACACTATCATTCTCAAAATCAAATATTGGCATACATTTCACCATTTGTTGTAATCGTGGTAGTACTTTGTAGTGGAGGTGTCCAAGCATCCCATTCCATATCTCACATGGATTAATAGTTTGATGTACCATATCTTGAATGTAGTTCCTAGGTACCTTATAAAGTCCTCCCTCTCAAACTCCAATAACATCTGTGGATTTCAATTCTTCGTTCTTCAGTCATAATAGTGCTCGATTATCCATGAAGATAACTGAGAATCCCTTATCTTCAAGAATCAAAACTGATAGAATTTTTATATTCAATATTGGGACATAAATAATGTCCTCTACATACAATATATCTCCCAAAATCAGCTGGAAGGAGGAAGATCCAACTCCTTGGATCGAACAGGTTGACTTTTCCCCCAACTCTACCATGCATGTGAACTTTTTCTCCTTTAGGTCAGAGTTGGTGCTTCTATACCCTAACATGTGCTTGAATGCACCACTATTAATAAACCATGTGCCTTCACTTGTGATGATATATTTGGAAAATGCCAAGAAAAGGTAATACTCTCTACTTGTCTCGTTTTATTAGGGTGCATTATTTTTAGGAGTTTCATCTTATACTATGGTAGAAGCATGAAACCTTCCTTTACCATTTTTCTTTGCTCTACACTCCTTTGCATTATGGCCCTTACTATCAAATTTATAGCATTTAACCTTCGACTTGTCAAAATATTTGTTAAATACTTTATTCTTCATATGAGAAAACTTCTTTGGAGCGAATGGTTTCCTCCCTTTTTCCATTTTTGTTGTGAGGGAAATATTTTCTTCTTTGGTGCACAGTAACTTTTTCTAGATTCAACCCTTCTCTTGGAGGAATTCATGCCACAACCTCTTGAATCTAGGCTGCACCCCTCAAACATCCACTTCATCCAAGAATGTCTCCCATGAGGATGGAATACCATCGATGGAGGTTTGAAGAATATCATCTCCATCCACTACAACTCCAATACTAACAAGCTAGTCTCTCACCTAAGAGATCTTGGTGAATAACGATGCCACAATATCCTCCTTCTCCATATTTAGGTTCTAGAGATTATTTTTCAGTGCCCTCTTTTGACTTGGGGCCTTCTTCTCATTTAGGCTCATAAGTGTACCAAAACACTCCTTGGTGATCTTCAATGGAGTGATCATGGACATCAAATTATCCTTCACCATATCATAGATGACATGTTTGGCCTTATATTTGTTTTTCTTGAAGTTGGTGCAAGCTACATTGGACATATGCTCCTCCACTACTGTGGATATGTAGCAATCTAATCCATCTTCCTCTAGGATATTCAACACCCTCGCCTTCCAAGTGTTGAAATTGGAAGTACCCTCAAGATGATCCTTCGGACGAATAGATATCAATGTCATGGTTCTCAAAACTTTTTCTCAACTCCTCAAGATCTATGTACGATTCTAGTTTTCTTGTAAACCTCAGCTCCTTCATGCCCTGAGCTCTAATACCATGTTAATCTTTGAGAAAATATGATGATATTTGAACTTTAAAAATTTAGTTATAGAAATATTGAATACTAGAGTCAATGGAACATTCAATCACATAAATCATTCATCCACGACACAAGATGTACCCTTGAAGGAAATCTCAAAATAATGAGGATGAAAATACCCAGCAAATATTCAAAGTATAATTATGATAGATTGCAAAGAATGTACTTTTACACAATAATAGGTTGTCTTTGATACCCTAGGTGCTAGATAAGAGAGAATACTGAGAAATAGATAATAGATATCAACTATTTCAACTTTCCATGTGCCCAACACATTAATAACAAGCTAAAATCACTACCATGCAAACAATAGTGAATGGTTGCATGATATGTGTGCACTATATACACCAAAATTGTGAATTTTCTTCATGGATAATAATTCCTATGCATTGGAATCTTCATCATGCATAACATATGTGCCATGCCTTTCATCTTTGACATTAATTGATGCTTAATTGACTTCAAAGTGAACTCGCCATCTAATTGAATGTATGACCACTTAGTTAGAATGATAACTTAAGTGACATAGTGCTTTAACTCAAGTGTCGTCATGCAAACACTTTATTAATAAAAGTGACATCTTTTAGTTTAACTAAAGTATAAACACTTTAGTTAACTAGTCCATCTTTATTAACAATTAGTTAAATATTATTAATTGAATCATATTGATTGATATACTTTGTAATGATCATTGTGAGTTCTTTAATTAAATGAAGCATGGATTGTGGCATTAACTAAAGCTCACAAATTCGAGTTCACTTTAGTCATCACATGGACAATTCGAAATCTCTATGCATTATCTGTTTATCTCTTTATTGTTACTGCATGGTCAAAATGTTTTAAATTTATTTATCTATCATATTAGATTATACTCATAAATTTATCTAATTCTATAATCATATTATATTATCCTCGGAGAAAATGATCATATGCTAAATTAATTCGCTCTAGAGGTAGCTAATATGTAAAGGAGAATTAATAGCAATCGATGACCATGGTTAGAAATACATCACATAACATTGATGCTTCAATATGCAAATCATCTTCCTTCATAACTAAAGGCCCACCCCATGGGTACCTACTATAAATAGAGATCCACATGAGAATCAACTACCTCCATAACTAGAGGTCCACCCTAGAGGAACCTACTATAAATGGAGGTCCACCCAAGAGGAACCTGCTATAACTAGAAGTCCATATGAGAATCGTGACTTGATACATACAAGTCTGGAGCCTTGTCCAACAAGACTTTACAACATCATACTTCGATAAATCAAGCATTCACCTCAACACATGAGCAATAACCTTTATAACTGAAGGCTTATTCATCCTTAGGTCCAACCTAAGAATTTACTCCAAGTTATGTATTCCAACTCAGTATCTCTACCTCAACACATGAGGCCCCATCCTAGATGCAAAATATTGGCTTGGAAAATGACTCATGATGATGTACATTTAACAGGGATGATAGTAAAACAATATGATCGCATCATTGGAAAAATATCCTTAGTATATTCAATATGATAAATAAACTAAAGTTTGCACAAGTGGACTATGCATATAAGACAAGAGATAAATATAAGATGTGATAATATAAGAGATAACTTGAATTGTTCACTTCATTGATGTTAAAAAGAAAGACTTCAGTTAAATAATAGAGAGCTTGAATTGTTCACTTCAATGATGTTAATAAGAAAGTCTTCAATTAAATAAGAGAGAACTTGGAGTGTTCACTTCAGTGATGTTAACAAGAAAGACTTCAATTAAAAGAGTTGACTGAGTGTTAACAAAGAATATCTAATTAACTAAGTGTTTGCATGACAACACTTGAGTTAAACTAAAAGTCGACACTTGATTTAAACTAAAAGATAGAACTTGAGTTAAACTAAAATCCAACACTTGTGTTAAACTAAAATATGACATTTGAGTTAAACTAAACGATGACACTTGAGTTAAAATAAAAGATGGCACTTGAGTTACGACACTTAAGTTACAACACTTGAGTTCACAACCTAACTAAGTGGTCTAGCATCCAGTTGAATGGTGAGTTCATGTTGAAGTCAGAAGATAAATATATAAGCCAAGAATTAGAATAAATAGGTATTTGTTATGTAGGATTGATAATATAAATGTGTAGAGCAAATTCTCTCTTGAAGGCATTCATTATTTTGTGCATGTGACCAAAATCAAAAAATTGGTTTTGTGTTGGATATACTATTGGGTTCTTCTCTTATCCATCTTCTCTCTTGTGTTGATATTGCACTACGAGTGCTTGGTATTTCTCTCTTATATTGCACCAAGGGTGCTTGATGTAATCTTCTCATTGTAAATACATTCTTTGTTATCTATCATTATACTAAGGAAGATTTTGTTGGGGTTTTCTCCCTCAAGTTATAGAGGGTAACCCAGGGTAAATTTTGTGTTATCTATGATTTTGTATGCCTTTTATTATTCATTGTTTTCAAGTACTATTGTAATTCAACAATTAACATAAAAATTAATAGCCAACATGCTCCCAGCAACGGTATCCAACATTGAAACATTTGTTGCACCAATTTTGCTACCACAACCAAACACAAAAACATGAACACAAGCACTGCCAAAATCTCACAATGATGGTCGACAACAAAACAAGGCAGTGGCATTCCTTTATTATCAATGATGGTTTTGTGGTTTCACCACCACACCATAACACCGAGGAAGCAAGCCAAAACAAGAACCACAACAAAATCACCGCGTAAATATCAAAGAAACCACTAAATAACCAAAAACCTCGCATGCTATAAATTCCCACGAGCCACATAACAAAACCCTCACAGAGATAATCATCCTTACAAGTGAGATCCTCCCATGAACAACATGCATATTCCCACACCACCTCTACAATAAACCAACAAATAAAAACCATTAAATAAATAAGAACAAAATACATTCAATCCTCCATATGAAGATCATATATAATTCCCTCTCTAAGGGAGCTCATCCCTCAGAGAGAATTTAGAGTCGCATAATTGAAACACTCTCACAATAAACCAACACATAAACCATCCAACCTTCCTTCGGTGAAGTGTTTAACCTACAAAACATGCATTAAATCCTCCGTATGGTGCACACAAAACCATAAAACAAGCATCTATAATCACTTCTCTTAGGGAGATCATCCCTCGGAGAGAATTTACAATCGCATAATCAAAACACCCTCATAATAAACCAACACACAGACCATCCAACCTACCTACTACAACATATTTCTACAAAACATGCAGTAAATCTTTCATACATCACATATAGAACCACGATCTGGAGGATGACACAATTCCATTTCCCCTTCTTGGGGAACAACCCAACACCAACATCACCTATACATAGCCAATAAAACAAGAATTAATTCATATTTAAAAAATAAATAAATAAAAAACCAAGGACTATACAAAACCTTAGCACAAGAACAAAAATTTTCCACACTCCCGACCGATAATGCACCTAACCTTTCGAACTATGCCCCTACAAGGGACATAATAATAAGTTCATATATTTGAAAGAAATGTTTGACCATCAAAACCCAACAAATAAATATATGTTTTTATATTATAAAATATACTAACTCAAAAAACAATTAAACTCCACTAGTTATAAGTTTCATAAATTTTAAGACGTGTACTTTCATATTCATGTAACCTATGATTTCCTCAATGATCTTAATATGGTGTAATGCGTAAGAGAGTGTTTGTAAAAATTATTATTTTGGTAACAACCTTAAAATCTGTCAAGAATATTGAAATAATTGTATATAATCTACGGTTTATTCGTTACAAATATTTAGGCATTACCTATTATGGGGGCATTTCAAGGTTTTTACAAACCAATCTACAATAAAATATTTGTTGAACAAGCTAATACTATAAGGAAGGATTGGCATAATGTTGTTCAGGGTTTGATTTTGAAGTTGTCATAAATTTAGGAAAATGAAATGTTACTTTGGATCACTTATTTGAGAATAGAAACTGGGGAAGTGTTGTGAAGTAAAGTATCTTATGGCTAGGGTTTAAGAGGCCATCAACATATTGGGGTTGAAAGGTGGATGTATAATGTTCAGCAAGCATATATAAACAAGATTTAGAGATAAGAAAGGTCCACACCTGATTAACTGAAGGCTGGTACAAGCTTTCTCTTCAATCCTCTTCTTGCTCCTCTCGCTCCAAGAGACCTGCAAAACAAATTATACCTTCCTCAAACCAATATGACCACATATAAATGAATGATAATCAAATAAACATGAAATAATGATCTGATTAACATCATAATATGATCATAAACAGAGATTCAATCACACATTGAACAATGATTTGGGAAGAAGAAGGACATCACATCTTTATTAATCTTGAAAACAAGTACAAGTATACCTTCTCTTAAAGTTCGGTACCTCACAAAACCTTGATCCGGTTTTGCTGCTTCTCTTCTCCAAGGAACTCAGCCTCCAGGCTCTGCAACACAAGGAGAATGCCAAGGCAAAGGTGTGGGCAAAGAGAGCTCCAAATCCTCCAGCATAACAATGCAAAGATTCAAGTCTCCTCTCATGGACCTCCCTACCTCTATTTATATGCTTAAGGAAGAGTTAGGGGTGAAGACAAAGTAGTTACAACTGAAGGAGTCAATTCCATAACTACCCAAACTACCCGAAATTCAAGAGACATGTTTTTTGACATTTTTAAGAGGCGTACGCGGGTTGCAGAAACAACAGTAGTGTACACGAGAAATACACGCGGGTTGCCAATACATAAAGTCACGTATATATAGCAACTCGTGTACGTACGCGAGTATTATAGAGAGCAAGTCGCGTACGTAAGCGGGTTTGCCCTAAGGCAACTCGTGTATAGACAAAAAACTCATTTTTAGGGTATTTCTAGGCATTTTTAGACTTTGGTGTCTTCTATAAAATTTTAGCTAACAGAAATATCTTTCCAACGGTGTAGAGATGAGGTCAAAGGGAGTTACAGAACTCAAGATACAGGTCCTCCAAGTTAGGTGTTTTTTCAGTGACTTTCATCAAGTGTCATCATGGAAGTGTCGACATGCGACGGAATCATGGGAAAGTGGTCACAAGCAAAGATGTGTCATTTTGAGCTATAACAAATGCCCTGTAATGTGTGAGGTTAGAGGGGAAGACGATAGCCAAAATACATTATAAAGGAAACAGCTGAGTATGGAGAGAGCAGAGAATCCAAGATCATAAGGCTCGAACAAAGGTACTTGAAAGAGAGATAAATGTCAGAAAAACTGATCTCTGGGACATACAAGTCCATACACAAAACATTGCCATAAAGATACAGGTGGATCCAACATATGTATAACTGATGAAACTATGATGGTCGCTCAATATGCAAAAAGTCTCCATATCAAATCTAAAGGAGTCATGGCCACAAATGAACAAGGAGGATCCATAATCGACAATCGATCATAGCCACAAAAATACAAGATGGATCTATGTCTCAGCAAAATGTCATATAAAATATAACAAGGTCTTGTGCAACCTGGGCAATAGAAAAATGATGATGCTACTGTTGGCCCAAGGTCTTCAATCCAAACCACCCAAAAAAGGTACGAATCCTAACCATGCGAATAAAGGAGCTGAAGTCGAACATGGAGGAAACCGTTTGATTACCGATCAATGATGAGAACCGTTAACAAACACAAGGGAAACCACCATTAATGAAAATGGTCCACAAGGTACCTAGTACATTCTAACAAGTGTGATTACAAGGACTTGAAGTCGAACACTTTAAGAATCCATCGAGTAGGAGACATTAAGGTATTCCCACTACCCAATAGCGAGGAAAATTGCCACTGATGACTACAATCCCCAAGGTACTATCATAAAACTCTAAATCTCATTCCCAGAGCAAGAGGTGTTGCATTCGATAGGAAGAGATCCATTGGAAGGAAGGCATTAAGGCATCCTTCATCATCCAAAGCGAGGTAAGTCAAATACTAATTGGATCTGGAATTGATATTGAATTTCACGACAAGAAACACTGAATACATGATGTAATGAACTGATACCAGGGAATGGCCGACACAAAAGGTCAAGGCAACTATAGAATGGTCGCCAAAGGTTTAATCCTTGAACAGTGAGCACGACACAAAAGTGACTTAGGCATCTTTTGACACAAAAAGGACCAACGAAACAAATCTACAATGTAGGAGACATTGACAGATTCCCCATATAATTGGAAAAGAGACCAACTAGAGGAGTAAGAAAACTCTGAATCAGGATAAGGTCAAAATACTAGGACCCAACTATTGATAGACTCAAAACTGGTGCTTTGTTCAAGGAAACAAGACTTGCTGCCATGATGTAAAAAACATGTGAATGAACTTCCCTTCCCCTCTTTCTTGTAAAGGTTTAACGAGTCCAAGAAAGCAAACTCGGGACCATCTTCATTTTTGGCAAGCTCGAAGAAAAGAAAGAAGAATGCTTGATAAAGTACTGATTCGTGGATTTTACGAGCCCGAACTAGTACATGCTCGATGGTGTTTTCATAGTTTAGAGAGTATGAAAACTCCAAAGAAGACTCCAGGGGGGTGCTTTTTTGTACAATTTAGTCTCCTGAGGCCGAAAAAGTATAAAACATACCAAAGAAGAACTCTCTTAACTTCTGAAGAAGAAAAGGAGCACCTTTTTTGTACTTAGTCAAGGAGGTCCAAAAAAGGTTAAATTACCACCTACCCAACACTCCTTCAAAAGCAGCATATAGCCTGAGTTTTATGAGTGTGAAGGAAAGCAAGATCACTCAGAAAGATCCATTTGATTATGAAAAATGGGGCTTACAACAATAAAATCGATGCTTTGTTCTTTAGGGTTTAACGAGCATGAAAAAGACATAAAGTACACTCGGAATCTTTTTCATGTTTTGGTCCAGAGCATGAAAAAGAGAAAACTAAGCTCATACCGAGGGTTCCTTTTCCGTAAGTTTAGTCCCTCAGGTCCTGAAAAGCAATAAACCTATGCCTGAGAAAAATCTTCTCAATTCCAAAGAAAAGAGAGTGTTCCTTTCTTGTATTATTCCACATGGTCTGAGAAAGAGATAACCTACCACCAATGCGGATGCCCATTCACATATTCTTAACGAGCCCAAATGGACAAGTTTACTCGGGAGTCATGTCTATTTTGAGGAGTCAGACTTAGGCCTAAAGAAACTCAAAATCTTTCCCGTGAAGTTTTAACGAGTCCAGAAAAGTCAACTCGCGGCCTCCTTACTGTTTTTAACGAGCTCGAAGGAGAGCAGAAAGAATTCTCTAAATGCGAGGAGACGAGTGTCATAGGCAAGCGGAACTAGTTCCAAGCGCAAGGAACAGACCTATGCATAATGCAAGGAAAACAAGCAAGATAAGGACACTCAGACAACATCTCCACAAGGTAAAGGGTGTCAAGTTGTAAAGGAAAAATGATACAAGGCTTAGTGATGATGAGAACAAAGATGAGGGCTTATACAACGAGCTAAAAGTGTGGAAGCTGGCATCAGGCTCATAAGCGCGAGCAAGGCACATGCAAATGCATTTACAACTTGAACAATAAGATGAGGCCAGTAAACAGTTGTGACTCCAACTAAGAATCCTGTCTCCAAGAAACAACAGCATCAGGATCATATTCAATAGAAACGATCTAATGCGGGTCACTTTGGTAGAAACATGTGTGACTTTGCTATCTTCTACAAAAGATAAAGTCAAGGTAGAATCAACCGAAGAAGATTCTATAGCACCAAGTCTTGAGGATTTATAATCAGTAAGATCAACCTCAGAAGGAGAGAAAAAATCAACAAGGGATATAGAGTTTGCAGGAACAAACTCAATATCACAGGAGTTGAAAAATCCATAAGAAAAATCAAACTCATTAGGATCACTGACTTGCTGTTCGAAGGAAGAGTCAAAAGACTCAACAAGACCAACATAAGAAGAAGGGTCAGGCTGACTAGGAAAATCAGGGTTAGACTTAGTCACAACTGAACCAACATCCAAAAGAAGGTCAGACTATATCAAAGACTCTAAGAAGACTTCATCCAAAGGAAGGAGATCATCCGAGATACGACACATCTCTAAAATTTCAAATGGATTGACAGAGTGGAGAGAAGGCTCCACAGTTTGTATAGGATGACTCACCTAGTCAACTGCTAGGACCAAGTCCCGAGAAGTTAAGCATGAAAACAGACGCTGCTTCTCAGTAGCAATTGAACGCAAAGGACATGAGGCCACATAGTTCACCTGTGGCGGGGTAGTGTCTATAAAAACACTGGGAATCAATAAAGGAAAGACCTGGTCTCTAGTTGGGTCAGGATATGGATCAAGAAAATCCAACTGATCGATAGTGACAATTTCTTCACCATGATTAAAGTACATCACATGAAAGAATGTTGACACCACAGCTTGCATGGCATAGACATAATCATGTCCAAGGAGCATATTGAATTCCAAGGAGTCTTCTATCACCATGAAGTCAACTAAGACGGTCTTACCACCCAAAGTAACAGGTGTTTGAGAAAGAATTCCTAGGGCAATACAAGTTCTTGCCAAGCACGAGCAGACAAAATACTAACTGAGGCTCCTTCATCAAAAATACAACGAGCAATCGTGTATGATTCGACTTTGACCTTTATCTGGAAAGGTGCATCAGAAGGAAGGCATGGCTCAACTAGGCTATCCCAATCAAAGGAAGCAATCTGAGAGCTTGGTGGGGGCTGATCCGAAATGAGTTCAGTGCCCCCTTGTTCAGTAAGTTCTGAACTGGCAGTGAAGAAAATGTGACTAGTAGACACTTCACTCTCCAAAGGAAGAGTGCGATTGATCGATACTGAAATCGATTCAACCGCTTCGTGAAAGTCACTCTCTGAAGGGAGAGTGGGATTGACCAAAGATGACATTGGTTCAATCACATCAGGGTCACTCTCCGAAGGAAGAGTGGGATCGACCAAATCTGAGATTGGTTCGACCACTTGATCAACCAAAGGTTGAGTAGGTTGTTGAGAAACTATAGGTTGTTCAAGGGAAGGAAATTCTTGAGTCTCGAACCACACTCTTTGCACCTCTGCGATAGCGGGGCATTGGTGAGTAAGATGATCTCCCTCGCATAGCTTACAAGGGAACTTAAGTTTACACTTCGAACGACCATTTTTCTCAACGGTGTCAACATGACTAGAAGTGGCTAACTGTTTGCTCTCAACATGACCTACAGAGGTTGATATTTTTCCCCCAGCATGAACACCAGAGGTTGGGTGACTGGGTCCAACCTGACTAAGAGAGGCTGGTTGTTGAAAAGCTTCAGAATGTTCAAAAATAGGATGACCATGAAACCAAACTCTTCGCACCTCCACAATAGAAGGGCATTTATAAGTAAGGTGGTCTCCCTCACAAAGCTTACAAGGAAACTTGGGCTTGTGTTTTGAACGGTTATTTATTTCAATAGTGTCAACATGACTCGCAGTGGCTGACAGATTTTCTTCAGCATTAACCATAGAGGCTGAGAGACTACCCCCAGCATGACTTGTAGAGGTTGAGAAACTGCCCCCAGCATTACTTGTAGAGGCTGAGAGACTGTTTCCAACATGACCTGCAGAGGTTGGATGGGCACCACCAACATGAACAACAGAGGTTGAATGGTTAGGATCAACATGCTTTGCAGCAGTTGAATGTGTGCCCCCAGCATGAACAACAGCGGCTAGGTGGATAGATCCAACATGAATTACAGGGGTTGGACGGGGAGGTTCAACTTTAACAACAGAGGTTGAACGGGTGTCTTCAGCATGAACAACAGAGGCTGAGTGACTGGATCCGACATGACCTAGAAAGGTTGGAAGGATCCCACCAGCATGATCAACAGAGGCTGGATGGTGAAGATCAACTTGACTTGCAGTGGTTGAGTGCTTAGATCCAACATGACCTGCAGAGGTTGGATAGGTGTCCCCAGCATGAACTACAAAGGTTGGGTGGTGAGGTTCAACTTGACTTGTAGAGGTTGAATGGGTGCCCCCTTGCTTATGTTCCTTCTTCCTATTCCTCCTTCTTTTACTCCTTTTAGACTGTCGGTTACTAGTATCAGTACTTTCACCGCATGAGGTAGAAGGAGGAGGAGAATCAACTACAGGTGAAGGGGAAGTAGTGTTTTGATGCCCTTGATATAAGGAGCTTACTTGAGAAGCATCAGGAGCATTCAGGACAGTTGGAGTGGAAAACAACCACACCGATAGCCCTAGGGTGAATCTAGGTAGATTCAAGGTGGCCATCAAGGGAACACCAACATTCCCTGTGAGAGCAATAGTACAAGGAGTTCCCAGCATGGGGATCTCTTGGTTGGTGTTCAAAGGGGTGCTAGCCATAGTTTCAAACCAGGAGACAAAGTTTGAGGTTGATAGGAAAGCAAAATTACAAACCACACACCTAAAGGCACACTAAGTACAGACAAACCACACAACACCCACTAAAAATTCCTAAATCCAAACAGACAAACAGGTATAAGATATGCTTTCCAAAAGAAAGCTGATAGACAATTACTTGGTGTCCCTGTAGATGTTCTTAGGCACAAGCAGAGGAATCACCCACCGCCCTCCCACACCTTCTACCGAGGTTACCTTCCAAGTCCGTCCAAGGTCAACCAGAAATAGCCTTTCGGTGTACCTGTGTATGAACCCTAGATGTCAAAGAGAC
This sequence comes from Pseudotsuga menziesii, assembly GCA_001517045.1. Taxonomy (NCBI): domain Eukaryota; kingdom Viridiplantae; phylum Streptophyta; class Pinopsida; order Pinales; family Pinaceae; genus Pseudotsuga; species Pseudotsuga menziesii. Next base: position 197,494 of record LPNX010425365.1, read on the forward strand.
TAAAGGCTACCTTAACTATATTGACAGTCTGGGAGGACAGTCATCAGCCTGGTTCATACGCATGGGCAGGGTAGCAAAGCCCAAAACCCTGTCTAAGACAGAATCCCTAGATGTGCAAAAACCTTGGTCTATGGTTTGATAAGGAATCAGAGGGTTATCTCCTCAGTCCAAGTCTCCACGCGGCCTCGTGCTTAACTCTCGTTTGAGAGGAGCTTCCCAGATACAATGAACGTAGAAAAGGATTTACCTAGTGATTGGCCAACTACGTCTGAAATTATAACACTTGTGGAGAGTTAAAACTCCCTAATCCACAAGTCTAGCCTGAGCTAGTTGGTGTATGACCCTGTAAAATAAAACTTACTAATAATTTTTAAATTATATCGTTTATTTTAAGGGTTGTTTTTATTCAGAGGGTAAATGGCGTGAAACTTATGTGGTGTTTTGACTCAAAGTTGAAACAAAATGACTAAGCAAAGAGAAATGAAATGCAAAAAGCAAAAACTATCCTCTTTCTTTTTCAAATAGAAACTTGAAAGCCACAAAAGAACAATTTCTTTTTATTTTATTTTTTTCAAAAACAATGATATGCCATGCAATCTAGACTAAAAACCTAATCTACATGCATATAAAGCAAACATGTGTTTTTGTCTTTTTCTTTTATAAATGCAAAAGAAAAAACAGCCTATCAACTAATGCAAGCAAGTACTGTAAGCAAAGCAAATAGACAACTACTCTACACCCCACAAACAAACCCTAGGTTTCCCTAAAGTTGGATATCAACTTCTCTTGAAAGGAAGGCTCACAAAGATAAACAAGCCAACAACTCTAGAACGAAGAGACAGAGCAAAAAAGACTGATATAAACAAAGGTCAAGAAGTCCCAAGAATCAATCTAAACCTACAAACAGAGGCTGCTCAGTACCTTGTCCAACAAGGTCAAGCCAAAGAAGGAGGTGGGGGGGGAAGCAACAAAAACAAGTATATGTTCTTTTTTATTTTTCTTTTATAAATGCAAAAGAAAAACTACCTACAAAGCAAAGTATGTAGATGACAAGAACAAATCAGAAGGAAATCTGCTATACAACCACCAAACAAACTCTAGAATGAACTAAAGTTAGTATAAACCCTACTTGGAAGGGAGGCTTGCATAAGAGACAAGTCAACTACTTTGGCATGGTGAAGTTAACCAACAAAAGAAGAAGGAAACAAATACCAACAAGCTTCTGAACTCAGACAAGAATCACTAACAGAGGCTGACCAGAAACATAAGCCAAAAAATCATACCAAGCAAAGGAGGTGGGGGGAAAGAGCAAAGAACAAACCCTAATGCTATAAAAAGGATTACCACATAGATAAAGAACAACCAAAAGGGATGACACTAACTCCCTGGAGTCATGCACCTGTAGAGGACACCAATAAGACCTACCAAACAGCCCACAACAGTAGAAAGAACCACAAAAATGAGGAAAAACATTGTTTCAGGGGCCCACATGGGTTGTACTACTGATAGGTTATGTGTCATACACGGGTTGCCAATATAGCAAGTTGCATATGTAAGCACACATGGGTTGTATAGCTGACAAGTCACTTATCATACGTGGGTTGACAGTATACACAGTCACGTGTACCAAACCAGACACGCGATTGTTCAGTCTGCAAGTCGCGTATGGGTGGAAAAACTCCCAAAAAAGGTCAAAAACTGCCTTAGGAAGGCAGGGGAAGTGTTCTATCAGAATTATAAGGTGTTCCTAAGTGGAAACAAGGACTTGAAACAATGCAAAATACTGAAAGAAAGACAAAGAAACCCCAAACAGACAAGGCTATCCCCAACGGAGTCGCCAGTTCTGTTGTGAAGGAAAGTATCCTATGGCTAGGGTTTAAGAGGCCATCAACATACTAGGGTTGAAAAGTGGATGTATAATGTTCAACAAGCATATATAAACAATATTTAGAGATAAGAAAGGTCCACACCTGATTAACTGAAGGCTGGTCCAAGATTTCTCTTCAATCCTCTTCTTGCTCCTCTCGCTCCAAGAGACCTGCAAAACGAATTATACCTTCCTCAAACCAATATGACCACATATAAATGAATGATAATCAAATAAACATGAAATAATGATCTGATTAACATCATAATATGATCATAAACAGAGATTCAATCACACATTGAACAATGATTTGGGAAGAAGAAGGACATCACATCTTTATTAATCTTGAAAAAAAGTACAAGTATACCTTCTCTTCAAGTTCGGCACCTCATGAAACTTTGATCTGGTTCTGCTGCTTCTCTTCTCCAAGGAACTCAACCTCCAAGCACTGCAACACAAGGAGAATGCCAGGGAAAAGGTGTGGGCAAAGAGAGCTCCAAATCCTCCAGCATAACAATGCAAAGACTCAAGTCTCCTCTCATGGACCTCCCTACCTCTATTTATATGCTTAAGGAAGAGTTAGGGGTGAAGACAAAGTAGTTACAACTGAAGGAGTCAGTTGCATAACTACCCAAACTACCCGAAATTCAAAAGACATGTTTTTTGACATTTTTAAGAGGCGTACGTGGGTTGCAGAAACAATAGTCATGTACACGAGAAATACATGCAGGTTACCAATACAAAAAATCATGTATATATAGCAACTCATGTCCGTACGCGGGTATTATAGAGAGAAAATTGCGTACGTACGTGGGTTTTCCCTAAGGCAACTCGTGTATAGACAAAAAAAAACTCATTTTTAGGTATTTGCAGGAATTTTCAGACTTTAGTGTCTTCTAAAAAGTTTTAGCTAGCAGAAATATCTTTCCAACGGTGTAGAGATGAGGTCAAACAGAGTTACAGAACTCAAGATATAGGTCCTCCAAGTTAGGTGTTTTTTCAGTGACTTTCATGAAGTGTCGTTATGGAAGTGTCGACATGTGACGAAATCATGGGAAAGTGGTCATAGGCAGAGATGTGTCATTTTGAGCTATAACAAGAAGCAGGAAGACCATTGGATGAATAGTTCCTAGAGTCAGATCTTTCCATAATTGAAGTTGTACCATACTTCTTAGAACACATCATTATCTTACTTAACATCAAGGTTCACCCCCAAGAATATTCCATATCCTAGAAGAAGCAGCTAGTGTTCAAGGCATAAGAATACCAATTTATCACCAAACAACTCTATAAACTAGGTACGAATGGGATTGTTAGGTGATGTGTTGGAGCACGAATGATCAAGTGTATAGGTGAAATTTCATAGTGAATAAGTGGGAGGCCATTTCATTAGTAAGGACGTGGATTGAAAAGTATTTCATGCAGGGCTATTGTGGCTTATGATATTTAGAGATATAAATAAATATGTACAGTCTTGTGATGTATGTTGGTGAACAAGGAAACCCTCTAGAAGAGACAAACTACCCCTTCACCTAAAACTTGTTTTGCAAGAATTTGAAAAATGGGAAGTAGAATTCATTGGACCTATAAATCCATTGACAATGCCTTTAGGGGATTAATACATCATCACAACCACTAGCTATCTCACTAGATGGGAAAAGGCTATGCCAACCCAGGACTATATTACCAATACTACCACTAGATTCATCTTTTAGAACATAATTTCTCGGTTTAAATTCCCTATAAGATTAATGACATGTCAAATGGCACACTTCATAATTTGTACTATTAAAACACTAACTAAAGAAATCATGGTGCAATATCACACTGGTATTTTATATCGCTCCAAGGCTAAAGAAACCATTGAAGCATTCAACAAAGTACTTGTACAAAATCTAAGGTTTTTGAAGTAAACAATTATGATTGGGATAAAATGGCACCTATGGTACTTTGAGAATATCAAATCACAAGAAATAAGATCACAAAACACACCCATTTCAACTTAGTATATGACATAGAAGCAGTGGTGCTCGCAAATTTCATTGTGCCAAGTTTATTGATTACACAAGTGATGAATATGTCCGATGAAGGCTTCATCCAAATTTGACTAGCATAATTGATGGAACTCAAGGAGGAAAATTTCATGGTACATTACTATCAAGAGGTCAAGAAGTCATGACATAAAGTAGGACATGATCAAAACATTAAACACAAGGAATTTGGGAAAGGTGACTTGGCCCTACTTTATGATGCAAGTACTTCAAGAAACCAAGGAAGCTACAAATGAATTCCTTGAGCTTATTTATGGTTTCAACAATTCAATGCTCTAGAGCATTTAGAGTGCCTCAATCAATTGAAATCATTTGGGAAGGATGGGTGAACAACATCTGCTTGAACTTGTTCAAACCTCTACCAAGATAAGTTATGTTGATTCAAAATTATTATACAATAGTTCTTTTTAATCAAGTCAATAAGGATTGATCCTACAAACTAGCCAAAATATAATGACATAAGTATCCAACTTTGGTAAAATGTAAAATTAGTTGTTCAATATGAAAATTTCCATTTGGTTTTCCCTAAAAGATAGGCACCACCTTTGTTGTCGAGGAGGAGAATGAATTCTCTGTTGCATAAAATGTATAAGGTTGTGTGTATCCTACAAGTTAAATCATAGGATTTTGTATAGAGTATGCCTTGTTCCTACAACATATCCCCCCTGTTTAAAAAATATTTTCCCTCAAAGTTTGTAATTGAGGGTGTTTCTTCATGAATTGCTCATATTCCCATGTAGGTTCTTCTAGTAGAATATTCTTCCACTTTATTAGGTACTCCATAATGGTTCTATTTCTAAGAGATAGAGAATGTCTATCAATAACGTTTTCTAGTTCCAAAATCAACTTCCCTTCTTCATCTAATTCTAATAGTTCTATTTGTGTTGGCATAGTATGTCCCAAAACCTTTTCAAACAATAGACATGAAAAACATTCTTCTTCTTCTATTTGAAAGTATATTCCTTGTAAGATTGTATTCTCAAATATATATGGTCACCCTCCTCAAATCTTCTTTCATTTCTATGTTTATATGCTTGTCTCTTCATCCTATTATGGGCCATTTGAAGATTTTCTTCAAGGATTTGGAAAGTTTCTTTAGTATTTTCCATACGTGCATCCATTGCATGTATTTTGGAATGATCATGTAAAAAGGATGCAATAATAGGATTTATATAACCATAAATAGATTCAAATGGTATTTGTAGACATGTGATAGGTCATATTATTATATCACCATTTTGCTAAGGGAATCCAATTGACCTATTGAGATTGTCTGGCTAAAGAAAAACAAAGGAGATAACATTATATACATTTGTTAACAATTTACGTTTTCCATATGTTTGTGGGTGGTATGACAAACTCATAGCCAACAATGTTCCCAATATCTTCCATAACTCTTTCCAAAAATTTCCTGTGAATTTTGGATCTCTGTCATTGATGATTACTTTAGGTAATCCATGAAATCTATGAATTTACTTCATGAACACTATGGCCACTTGGATTGGAGTATATGTACTTTGAATTTCAAAAAAAATTGCACATTTTGTGAATTTATCCACAACCCAAAAAATGGAATACTTACCTTGTGATTTTGGTAAACTTGTAATGAAGTACATTAATATCTCTCCCCATATTTGATTAGGTATGTGTAAAGGTTGAAGTAATCGTAGAGTCTTGATTATATCAACTTTATTTTTTTTTTCACACCTAGCTTTCTCTTACAAATGATTAAATATCTGTATTCATTCATTCCCAAAAAAAAACATTTTGGAAAAGTTGTGTTATACCAAAAGGAAACCCGACTAGACTTGTACTTGGAGATAATGTTAAAATGAATGAGGTGGTTAACATGATTTATTTGGATTTGGTCAAGTAGATCCTTAATATATGATTTAAAGAAACCACATTTATTTCATGGATGAATAGAATGTGGGAGACAATAATTGGTTATTCCCCATCCTATTTCTTCCTTGTGAGGCACGGGTTAGATTTGGCTTTAAGATAGGCCATAGACATAGGAAAGGTATTTTCATGGATCTATATGTAGAATCATTCCCTTGTCATGTTGAAAAATTATCTCCATATTTCGATGCTCAAACTGAAAGAATGAGATTTATCCTTTATGGGTGAAACTACTTGGATTACCCCTCAAGTATAGGACAAAAAACGTTTTTAAGGCAATTCGAAATACCATGGGGAAATTCTTGGAGGTAGACATAAATTTTTTTAAATATAGAAAAATTGTAGTGGCAATAATTATTGTCGACATTGATCTAGAGATGGATTAGGAATGGAAATTTTCATTCAAAAAAATTATCTCTTTCACTCAAGACATCAATTATTGTGGATTTCCCTTTAGATGTTTTAAATTCCACAAGATTGGCCACCTTGTAAAATCTTGTGATATTCCCTTTAAAAGTGTGAGAAAGGTCAAGAATTTTTCTAATTTGAACACCAAATAGGTTTCAGTATAGGAGGTGACATCATTCCCACTTCAAAGTGGGATGTGAAGTTGGGGGGATTAACCCCTCAAATATCAAATGAGGGGAAAGGTTCAGAGGATTAGTCAATTGAAAAGAATGTTGATTCTCCTACTTTTGATCAAGATACCAACATGAAGAGGATTGATAAATCCCTTGAGCCATTTTTTGGTCCAATGTATGCTCACTTCTAAGTTTTCTCCCTTAAAATTTATTTCTTTTGATTTTAATAATTTGGAGGATAGTGCTTTGTCCCATCAAAAATGAATATCCAGATGATACCTGGTGTAGAGAATCATAATTTATTTCCTGAGGATGTTATGGACCTACCTCTTGGGTCACTAATTTTTTCTCAAGTCCTAAGTGATGATCCTAATCCTACTGAATCCCTAGGGTCTAAGAGAACTTGTTTCAATGAACAAAGCATTTTTTAATAGGATAATCAAAGAGACATCCACAATATGAGAATCAATATAATCTAAGAAATAGGAAAACCTCAACTCTGTTATAGGAGGGGGAGTTAAAGGGTGGAATTTCCTTGATCCCTAACTTAGAGGGTAAAAGTATGATCCAAGGGAGATGTTATTTCTTGTCACATGATCAAGTCAAGGTTTCCATGGAAGTTAGGTATGGAAATCAATATTCTATGTATATGGTACTTAGAGAAAATTGTCATATTAATCATGGTACCCCATGATTGTTTTATCCCTCAACTGTAGAGGGTTGGAAAGCTCCCATAAAAAAATTTCCTTGAACCAACTATTAGAATTTCATAAGCGTAGCATCATTCTATTATAGGAGACTATGGGAGAAGGAAAGAAATTGATTTTATATTGGGGAAAAATGTTTGTGGATTTGAATTTCACTTAATTAGACAGGCATGTCCGTCTAGAGACTTGATTATCGATTGTGATTCTACTTCATCTTATATTATTATCTCTTTTTATTTGGTTTCAGGTCTAGAAACTATACTCTATTCACAGGAGTTTAGGATCTTTCCCTATTGAATTTTTATGGGCCTTATACTAAAAGGGTGGCATTATATGATAAGCTCTTTAGTATGGATTTCTTGAACCAACATGATCTAGATTATTTGGAGAACAAAATTAAGTAAGAAATATAAAATGGAAACACACACAAAAATATTTGGAATAAAGAATAGTAGTATATTAAAACCCAAATTCTATTAATGAATGAAATGGAAAAACACTATAAAGTGTAAAGCAATACAAACTATCTCAAATGGTGGTGGCTTATCTCTAAAGAGAGATGTGTCAACTATTCCAATTCGTAAGAGATGATTACAAAGATATTGAAAGGGACCATTTTATCATAAGCATAAAGAGGCGAAACCCATAATATCCAAAAACCTAACCCTAGGAGATGATGCACCAAAAGGATTTGTGGGCCCTGATGTGGCTGGTTGATATGTCAACTTCCTCGGGGTGCAACTTTTGCATACAATTTTCTTTTAGGGAACTTAATAGCTCGTTGGAAAGAAATAGCTAACAATTACAAATTTTGATTAGGGTCGAAAAATACCATGGCAACCCCTAGCCCTTGATTGGACAAAACATATCATTTAGGGTGTAAAAATAACCCTAGAAGTTTGGGACTCGAAACACCATAGAAAATTTCCAAGAATATGTAGGATCAATGTAACTCATTGAAATGTGTGGATAGATACTAGTATCCACCTGTATCATTCCAATCCCCTTAGGGATAAATGGTCCCCATTATGTAAAGTTCCTCCATCATATGAGGAAACTTTTGTTGAATCTGACTCCTCGTGAGCCACTTTATCTAGTGAAGAAGTTGACCTGCTTCGATGACCTGATATAGTTAGATGTTTTTTTGGTGAGTGCATTCATCTCAATTTCCCTGTTTCGGTAGACTGTATCCTTCTTAATGAATTCAATATTTATTTTTGTAGGAATCGAGTACTTGGCTACCTCTGAAGTGTCCAAGAGAAGTGGAAAATATGGTCAAAGTATATCCACATTAAAGATAGGGTACAAGCTGAGGAAAGTGGGAATACTTATCTAAAAATCATTCTCACCCATAGTCTTGGTGATGGTGTAAGTCCCATATTGAAGTGTGTGAAGCTTCATATGGTGCCCTATGAGGCACACTTTTTGTAAATATAACTATAATTTATCACCAACCTGAAAATTATGTGGAACTTGATGCTAGTCATGTCACTACTTATAAATGGAATTGGATTTCTATAAGATATCATGAACTTCTTATTGGATGTGGTCGATATTATAAACAAATTTGGATGCCCAATCAAGATTAGTTTGAGGATAATAAGACTCTTCCTATTTATATGCAATTTTAAATGCTACATCAATTGGGGCTAATGGATAGAACCCCAAGCATACCTCAAAAGGGTTGTGGCTAATAGAGTTGTGAAGGGATTTGTTGTAGCTATGTTGAAAATAAGGAAGGATATCATCCAAAGTGTGGGGATTTGAAGTTGTACATTCTTAGGATATGCGCAATCATCATGTTGACTACCTATGACTTCCCATTGGTTTAGAGGTGGAAGATAGTATATTTGGTTGGCTTGGTTTCCATCATTGACCATAGTTTGGACCAAAAGGTACTCAAGAACCTATTATCTTGATCTAAAATGATGGTACATGGGAGGCCAAAATGAACCCAAACAAGATCAAAGAAGAGCTTAGAATTGGCCTCTATTGTGATGCTCTTCTTACAGGGAGTTAAGATTTCCATCTTAGATAACTAGTCAACAACTGAAAATACACAGTCATTGTCATGCTTGGTTGAAGGAAAGTCAGAAATGTAGTTCATCGAGATAGACTATCGAGGTTTATCTAGAGTAGGAAATGGAGTGTATAATACTTTATTCTTGGTGTTAGTTTTGTAAATGGAATAGGAGGTGCATTATTGAGTGTACCTACCAACATATTATCAAAGCTTCAGCCAGTAGAAGTACTTCTGCAACACTATGACTATATTCTCTATACCAAAGTGCCCTGCCACTCAACTCTAATGTGCCTCTCAAAATAACTTATCATACTTTCTTGGAGGAACACATAGGTGGTTAAGATGGAATAAAAGTTCATCTCGTGGATGAAATTTTGAACACAATATTCCTATTGGTAATGTATGATAGGAAATAGCAAATTTAAGTTTAATAACATACAATTTTGGCCTCTTGGATGTATCATGTCAATAAGAATTGAGAATGGTAGTCAAAGTAGGAACTGGATATCGATTGAGGAAATATGAAATGTGATTAGTGTTATCCTTCTTATACTTGATGTTCAAGAGGAACTATTCCAGGTATGTGGAGCACTTCTAATGGTAGTTGTTATGTAACTTTCCCTACGTATACATGAATTATAGGGTATTTCAATTACTGTGGATGATGATCCCCTTCCCTAGAATGTATTTTTTCCATTGACGATAGTCCTCCTCATTGGAGTACATTTCCTTATCATAGGTTTGATAACTATGAAAAAAATTAGAGAGTGTCTCACTATGATAGGCCATCGGATGTCCATGTGAGTGAGGACGGCATTGATAGCATATTTAGAGGCATATGCCTCAACATAAAAATGTTGTTGTAGGTATGGTAGATTGAGGAATGGCGTTAATTAGAGACATCATTTCAAATCCTTAAAGGTTTTTTTATTGTGATACACCCCAAGATGAAAACTTGGCTTTGGATCCACCCTTAGTCCCTTAGATTAAGGGCCAAGCAATATGAGAGAACCCCAACACAAGCCTTCGATAAAATTTGGCGAGTCCCAAGAAGCTATGGAAATATGTTATTAGAGTTGTTGGGGATAGCCAATCGCAAATTACTTGCATCTTGGTTGGGTCCATATGCACCCCCTATTAATACACAATGTATCCCAATTATAGAATTATCTCCATGTCAAATGAGAATTTCTTCAAATTGGAATATAATTGATGATGGCACAGGGTACTAAGGATCTCTTAAATGTGCTACAAGTGTTCCATGCAAGTTCTATTGAAGATGAGGATTTCATCCATATATACAACCACAAAAGGGATTGTGAATAGGCATAATATAATATCCATCGTCCTCATAAATGTGGTTGGATAATTACTCAAGCCAAAAAGGTATGACCAACCACTCAAAAAATACTTATGTATTGTTAGTTTTTCTAATTGATCCACCAAGCAGTTTGCCTGGGCACCCAGATCACTAATCTAATTAGCTTGATTAGGATCTTTATCTGAAAGAATAACAAGTACATCAAGATACACAAGATAGAGCAGATACACAAGACACAAATATTTTCACCAAGGAAACCATAAAGGAGAAAACCCCCCAAGCTTCCCTAGAATAGTTATGTCACAAAGACTATATCACAACATAATCAAACCCAATAAGAAGAAGTCTATTGTAGCTATATATATCTCCTCCTTCTCTCTATCTCTCTCTCCTCATGAAAACCTGAGTGAGTGACTGTGTCTATAAATGAGGGAGGGTGCCTCCTTATTTATACCTTTCAGGTGATTTCCTAATTACATGATTGGGGCTGACCTCTTAACCTAACAGGACCAACTTCTCCTAGAGATGGAATCATTTAAGGTGCATATTTCATCCAAAAGGTATGAAGACATGTGAAAACTATATTGTTACTTGAAAAATCCTTTGTGGGCCCTTTGAAATGCTTATTCCATATTATCTAAGAGGATGGATACCAAGTTAAATCTCATGCCACATACAATAACATAATACAATGTGGGGGGGTATTTCTAATTTAAAGTGAACTGCATTTGATTCCCCATATAACTGGCACAAGAGAGATGCATCCATTTTGTAAGTTTTCCTTAGCTACTTGACTTCATATATCTCGCTATTCTTGTGGAACAATTGTTTATTGTAACGTACCTGACCCTCCGACCGGCGAAGAGGACGCTACCAAACCCTTAACTATCCGGGAAACTAGCCCCATGAACATGTACATAAATAAGAACTGAAATGATTTGAAGTAAAAACATGCAGAGATGCATAATTATTCAACATACAGCGGAAACAAAACATACACTCAAGCATTCAACATGTTCATCATAATTCATTAAACATCAAATGTGATTGCAGAGATTGAACACAAGAATACTTATCTTATGAAGAACTTGTCCCACAACCAGCTACGTCGGTGCAAATTTCCACCCAACCATACACCAGTGTTCTCCTTAATCTCTCAGCAACACTGCCACCCCCGAGCTGGGGATGATTCCCCAAGGAATAAGGAACAAAGCATGCTCACACATAGCCAAAATACACAAATCAGCCAAGCCAACACAGTTGGGTTTATCAGGCCATTAGGGAGCTAGGAAAAGCTGAATGCTAAGCTGGTGGGCTCACTGAAGAGCTAAGGACACCTACACCAGAACTAGCTCGACTTATAGGACACCCACACACACCCAACACAAGGAAATCAGTCCCTTCTCTGCTACACAGTCCCTTAGGGCTTGACTTCCCTTCCAATGCTATTCAAGAGTTGTGGAGAAGAAAGCCAGCCCTCTAGCTCTGTCTATGTGGCTCCCAAACACACCAATTTTATCAAGCATACCAAGCCTTCATTCCCACTCCAACACAGTCCAAAGACCAACCACTACATACACACAGTAAAACAAGCAATTCACAACTATGGGGAAGAAAATCAAACACCACAGAACAACCGAGGTGACAATTTAGGTAATACACAGCCCAGACTGGGAAATTAGATTCCTTAGTTATTCTTGGCCCTATCATGGCCAAAAAAACTCAATAAGAACCCACAGCAAACCAAAATTGAAAATGAACCCACATCAAACCAAAATCTGGGGGAAACCAACAGCGATTTCTCAACTGCACGAGGAAAGAAAAACAATCCACGTGGAGGTGAACTCCAAGCCTGTGCATGAGTATAAAATGTCTAGGAACCCCAATCATAAAGGAGAACCCCCCAACAACCCAAAATGTGAATGGCACATACACAGGAAAATTGTGAATGCTAGAAAACGGCTCTTCCAACTCTCTCTGTGAGGAAATAATGAAGAATGGGGTCGTGCTACTTTCCCTGCCCACGTGAGGGTGAAAGTGTATGCTCTGGAGTGTGCATGTGAGAAAGGACTAATAGTCCTACCACACACCACTGCTCAGCAATAATTGCCTCACTAACAACAGAGGTTTTTAATTTGGTAGTTGACTGATTGAGACAAGGGAAAGTGAGTAAGTCAAAATGGTGGGTCACAACTAAATGGGTTTAACAGTTGACACTTGGCTTTTCCCCATTGGCCGAAAGTTTAATAATTTCCCTCCCTATCCTCAGGAAAATCATGCCCTTTTCATCATGGTTGCATTGACATAGCTGGTTGGGGTATATTTTAATTAAAGTGCATATTTACATGATGCCAAAACTATAATGTGTCAGATATCACGATATACCATCGGCAACGATTTTAATCGCCGGAACATTAAACGTTAAATCAATGGTGGGGATTTTTCCTTTAGCTCCACACCATGATTGATTACAATATATATACATCATATACATTTAATGTAAATGGGGTCAAAACCAAGGTGTTACATTCCCATCCCCCTTCAATAGCACTGTCCTCAGTGCTTTACAAAATTGAACAAAATGCTACATTGGTACTGCCTCAATAATACGCAGAATTGAACAAAAATGGATGTGCCAATCGCATGGCATCCTCCAACTCCCACGTAGCCTCTTCAGGCCCGTAGTGCTCCCATTGCACCTTTACCTGCCCTATGGCTCGGTTCTGGAGCATTGTGACCTTCCTGTCGAGGATGCACATTGGCTCGATTTGGAACTCTCCCTTGGGTTCCACCTGAATTACATCCCAATTTATCACATGGTTAGGATCATGTGCATATTTCTTAAGAAAAGAAACATGAAAAAACTTATGAGCTCTAGTGCTAGCAGGCAATGCAAGTCTATATGCAGCTAGCCCTATTCTTTCAAGCACTTCAAACGGCCAACAATATCTTGGTGACAGTTTGGCACAACTTCCAAGCTTCAAGGAACTCTTCTTTGCCCTCACTCTGAGGTAAACATGATCCCCAACACTGAACTCCCTGTTCACCCTATGCTTATGTGCATAGCTTTTCTGTCTGTCCTAGGCTGCTTTCATATTTTGCCTGATCTTTACAACCTCCTGCTCCATTTCTTTGAGCAATTCATGATCAAGCACAACCCTATTCACTGGATTATCCCAAGTCATTGGTTTCCTACACCTTCTTCCATTCAAAGCTTCGTACAGACTCATCCCCAAGGACCCCTACTGTCCATTGTTATAAGCAAACTCTACCAAGTGTAAGTAATCTTCCCACTTTGTTGGTTTGTCCATCACATACATGTGAATCATATCTTCAAGCACCTGATTAAATCTCTATCTACCCATCTGTTTGAGGATGGTATGCAATGCTGAATTTTAGCTTTGTACCCAAATTGGCAAACAACCCCTTCCAAAAATTGGAAGTGAACTTGACATCTCTGTCAGAGACTATTGCCTTAGACAATCCATGCAATTTGAAAATCTCTTTCATGAAGATATTTGCAATGTCATCAGTATTATGCGTAGACTTAACCGGTATAAAATTTGCTTCCTTTGTCAATTTTTCCACCACAACCATGATGGAATCATGTTGTCTCCAAGTCATCGGCAATCCTGTAATAAAATCCATGGAAATAACTTCCCATTTCCATTCTGGAACTGGAAAAGGCTGCAACAAACCTGTGGGATGTTGATGCTCAACCTTTACCTACTGACATTTCATGCACCTTGAAATGTATTCAACCATGTCCTTTTTCATTCCTAGCCAAAAGTACTGTTTTCTGGTGGTAGCAATTGTCTTCTGGTATCCTGGGTGACTAGAATATAGAGCTTGATGGATTTCATCCATAACAACTCTCCTCAAATCTGCTACATTTGGAATATAAATTCTACCTTTATAAGTAATAAGTCCCTCTTCTTCCAATTTATATCCCTCATATCTCTTCTCAAGACTTTGCTGCTGCAATTTGTCTTTTACCAGGTCATACAATTCATCTCCAGTAGTACGGTTAACAATCTGCTGCCTCAAATTTGATTGGCAAATACTAAGAGATGCCACATGCATTTCCTGCACCTTCCTGCTGAGTGCATCAGCTACCTTATTCTCTTTTCCCTTTATGTGCTTGATTTCAAAATCAAACTCACATAAAAACTCCAGCCATCTCGCTTTCCTAGCATTCAGAGGAGGCTAATCAAACAAATACCTCAGACCGCTATGGTCTGTCTTAGTTCAAATATTCTACCCATCAAGTAATGCCTCCACATCTTGAGGGCATGTACTATGGCTGCAAGCTCTAGATCATGAGTGGCATAGTTCTTCTCATGCTCCTTCAGCTTTCTCAACTTGTAACATATCACGTGGTTGTCTTGTATAAGGACTCCTCCAAGCCCTTGTCCGCATGCATCGGTACACACCACAAAATATTTCTCTAGGTCTACAACTTTCATTACTAGTGCACTGGTGAGAATATTTTTCAACCACTGGAAGCTTTCTTCACACCTCGATGTCCATTAAAAATTTATCCCCTTCTTTTGCAAAGAAGTGATGGCATGTGCAACCTTGGAGAATCCTTCAATGAATCTCCAGTAGTATCCTACAAGTCCCATAAAATATCTTACATCTGTCACATCTCTTGGAGTAGGCCAATTCATAATGGCTTCAATCTTTTCAGGGTCCACAGATATACCCTCTTCTAAGATAATGTGACCCAAAGACTGAATTCTATCTCTATAGAAGTCACACTTGCTCAGCTTTGCATACAGTTGATGCTCCCTAAGCAATTGCAATGTCAATCTCAAATGATCTTCATGCTCTTCCTCATTCTTAGAATAAATAAGAATGTCATCAAGGAAAACAAGAACAAACTTGTCCAAATACCTACTAAAGACACTGTTCATACGGCACATAAATGTAGCGGGTGCATTTGTGAGATCAAATGGTAACACCACAAACTCATAATGTCCATACCTTGTTCTAAAGGTTGTCTTATGAATGTCTTCATCCTTGATTATCACCTAATGGTAACCAGACCTCAAGTCAATCTTGGAAAATATCTTTTCTCCTCTCATTTGGTCAAAGAGGTCATCAATCCTAGGCAAAGGATATTTATTCTTCACAGTAACCTTGTCCAATTGTCTGTAATCAATACACAACTTGAGTGTACCATCTTTCTTCTTTACAAACAAAACTAGTGCTCCCTAAGGAGACACACTTGGCCTAATATACTTCTTCTCCAGCAACTTTTGCAGCTGCATCTTCAGTTCTAGCATCTCTGGTGTACTCATCCTGTAGGGTGTCTTGGACACTGGTGCTTCTCCTGGCACAAGTTCAATTATGAAATCAATGTCCATATTTGGAGGAAGCCCTGGAATCTCATCAGGAAACACATCCTTGAATTCTTGTAACACCTAATAGTCCTCCAACCTAGGAGTTTCATCCTCTGATACCTCCAAAATATGAGCTGCATACAACTGGCAACCTTTCCTACAGAACTTCTTCAGCTGCATTGCTGAAACCTACCTTACTGAAATCACCTTTGGAATACCTTTTACCACTACTAGGTTCCCTTCTTCATCCATGCATTTGAAAGTCTTATTGTAACAGTCAAGCTTTACCTTGTGAGCTTATAACCAATCCATTCCAATGAGAACACCATAGGAACCAAGTGGTAGAACATTTAGATCTACACAAGTGACCAATCCATTCATGACCAATGGACATTTCTCCATCACTTCACTAACCTTTCTCTTAGTTCCAGTGGCTAGCTAAACTAACCAATATTTTCTATGCTTTACTTTCTTAAAAGCACAAATCTCCACTACTCTAGGGGTAATGTAACTGTGAGTAGAACTAGGGTCAATCAAAATAGAGACAGATTGCTCAACAATATTACCTGCAACTTAAACCATAGTTGACTAGTGATCTGTCTGGCGGTCCTCTAATGCTGCATAAATCCTAGGGACGACCCTTGCTACTTGACCCACTGTTTCTACTTCTTGAATGTTGTAAGTTGGCCTTGCACTCTCATTCTTGAGTGGACAACTGCTGTGCATGTGGGGTCCTCCACATTTCCAACATTGGAGTGGTCCTCTATTCTATTGTGGATCTTTAGGCTTTTCTCCTATCACTCCAACTAGCTTACTCGCAGCTTGGGATGGCTGCTTCTGCTGATTCCTAAAGTTAGAAGGTTTGAAACCTTTCTTTCTTTGGTCAAACTTCTCATTCTTCGTGTCCTTCCATGCCTTATGGTAATTAGGTTTACCTTTGCTTTTCTCATAGCAATACTTAGCCTTCCTTATTGCTTCTTCAAGAGTTCTAGGTTCATAAAACTCAATTATGTCTTTGTAAGACTGAGGCAATCCACTCATAAAATTCTAGACCTTCACTTTTTCATCTTTGATGTACCGGACATACCTCAACAATTCCAAGAACTTATTTGCATACTCTTCAATGGTCTGTTGTCCCAATCTTAGGTCATGGAACTCCTTAATCTTGTCAACATAATACCTGTCAGAGAGGTATTTCTACTTGAAATACTTCTTGAACTGTTTCCACTTAAGTCTCCTTTCACTGATCCTCTTTACTTGCTTGAAGTGTTCCCACCAAATGGATGCTCTTCCATTTAGGTTGAAAATGGCAACCCTTGCCTTCATGTTTCCAGAATAATCCTGAACTTGAAAGTACTTCTTTATCCCAAGAAGCCAAGCTTCGGCCTCTTGTCCAGTATTTACCTCACCGTCAAATGTAGGAGGTTTAGCCTTCTTAAATTCATCTCAAGAGTGATCCCTATGGTGCTTCTTTCTCTTTCCCTTATGAGAAGAAGAGCTTGAATCCCTGCTAGATTCTTCGGAGTCAAATGATCTACTAGAAGTCCTTCTTCTTCTCCTATTACTGCTCTTACTACCTTCTGGTTTTACTATACCCTGTCCAGAGTCTATCTTCCTTTGTAAGTCTGTCAAACTCTACAACATAGCAGCATTCAACTGATGCTGCTCTTCCTGGGATTTACTCAAGCTTCTCATGGTGGTTGCAATATCTGGTGGTGTCTCTTGGAATCTCCTTCCATTAGACTCCATGTCATCATTTCCAACTCGGACATTTTCTCCCATGGCATCTCGTGCACACTCGTAGGAATCCCGACCATCATATCTGTCATGGGTTCTCATGGATGAACCACAACTTAATTTACCAAACTACACTACCTGGAATACTGCCCTTGAAGGTGTCTACGATTCTGCAAATGTGTTGGTAACACAACTATTAGCTGCATTACTTATACAAATAAAAATTACTTACCTTCTCTTGGAAAAAACATAAAATGATAACTTTTCCCAAAACACAGAATTTTCTTCCTCAAAGAACAACTGTCTCAGGGGGACGACGGGGGTCAAGGGGGCTTGCCCCCTTGTGCTGCAGGGCGGGTCGAGAGCAACGCCCTCATTTTTTTTTTTGTAAATCATTGATTTTCGCACAATCTGGCACATAAGATCGCTACCATTTTCCTCCTTCTCGGCCCTGTAATCCACTGAAAAATCCAACTAAAAACTCAAACAAAAAAAAGTTTGTCATACTGGATCTCTTCCCAACTAGCCATTCGATGTATCGGATCACTAGTTGACTATGCTTCCGATGCCTCAGTGGACCGATCTTCATCTATCTTCCAATGCACATTAGATCATTCTTCCTCTACCTTCCGACGCACATCGGCTGACCAATCCTCTATTTTTTTCCAACATTTTGGATCGATCTTCCTCTAGCTTTCAATACACATCGGCTGACCGATCCTCTATTTTTTTCCGACATTTCTGACCGATATTCCTCTAGCTTCCGATACACATCGACTGAGCGATCCTCTATTTTTTTCTAATGTTTCGGACCGATCTTCCTCTAGCTTCCGATACACATTAACTGATTGATCCTATATTCTTTTCTAATGCTTTGGCTCCCTTCATACATTCTCCTCCGGCGTCATCAGAAGCCCTTTCGGCTAACTGAGCCGACGTATCAGCTGACTTCATCTAATGCCTTCCAACGATTTCGACACTTCAAAAATTTTCAAGAAATTTTTCAGTCTTTTCCCTCCGGTTTCCTTGTCGGTTGTGTCTCGGCTCAACCCAGTCGAGACCATCGGCTCCTCTCAGCCGAGACCCTCGGCTCCTCTCAGCCGAGTCCACCAAAAAATTTCAAGCTTGGACAAATTTCGAAATTTTCTTTCTGCAGGTTCCTTGTCAAGTGGAATTCAACCTAGTTTAGCCGGCGTATTGGATGAGCTTCCGGCTAAGTCATCCGACGTATCAGATGGGCTTCAGCCTAAGCCATCTGATAATTTTCATACTTGAAAATTTTCTGAAATTTTCTTGTCATTTCTCTAATTTCTCATTTTTCCCTGTTGGGTAGAGGGTAACTTTCCTCTGTCACTAATTCTTCATGGCCCATTGAGGCCCATGCTACAACACAAGCTCTAATACCACACTGTAACGTCCCCGACCCTCCGACTGGCGAAGAGGACGCTACCAAACCCTTAACTATCTGAGCAACTAGCCCCATGAACATGTACATAAATAAGAACTGAAATGCTTTGAAGTAAAAACATGCATAGATGCATATTATTCAGCATACAGTGGAAGCAAAACATACATTCAGGCATTCAACATGTTCATCATAATTCATTAAACATCAAATGTGATTGTAGATATTGAACACAAGAATACTTATCTTATGAAGAACTTGTCCCACAACCAGCTACGTCGCTACAACATTCCACCCAACCATAGGCCAGTGTGCTCCTTAATCTTTCGGCAAAACTGCCACCCCTGAGCTGGGCATGATTCCCCAAGGAATAAGGAACAAAGGAGGCTCACACATAGCCAAAATACACAAATTAGCCAAGCCAACACAGTTGGTTTTATTAGGCCATTAGGGAGCTGGGAAAAGCTAAATGCTAAGCTGGTGGGCTCACTGAAGAGCTAAGGACACCTATACCAGAACTAGCCCGGCTTCTAGGACACCCACACACACCCAACACAAGGAAACTAATCCCTACTTTGCTACACAGTCCCTCAGGCCCTGAATTCCCTTCTAATGCTATTCAAGGGTTGTGGAGAAGAAAGCTAGCCCTCTAGCTCTATCTATGTGGCTCCCAAACACACCAAGTTTATCAAGCATACAAAGCCTTCATTCCCACTCTAACATAGTCCAAATACCAACCACTGCATACACACAGCAAAACAAGAAATTCACAGCTATGGGGAAGAAAATCAAACACCACAGAACAACTGAGGTGACAATTTAGGTAATACACAGCCCAGACTGGGAAATTCGATTCCTCAGTTGTTCTTGGCCCTATCGTGGCCAAAATGACTCAATAAGAACCCACAGCAAACTAAAATAAAAAATGAACCCACATCAAACCAAAATCGTGGGGAAACCAACAGCAATTTCTCACCTGCGTGAGGAAAGAAAAACAATCTGCATGGAGGTGAACTCCAAGCCTAGGCGTGAGTATAAAATGTCCAGGAACCCCAATCGCAAAGGAGAACCCCCAACAACCCAAAACATGAATGGCACATACACAGGAAAATTGCAAATGCCAGAAAACGGCTTTTCCAACTCTCTACGTGAGGAAACAATGAAGAATCGGGTCGTGTTGTTTTCCCTGCCCACATGAGGGTGAAAGACTCTTCTGGTGGAGTGTGCATGTGGGAAAGGACTGACAGTCCTGCCACACACCACTGCTCAACAATAACTTCCCAACTAACAACAGAGGTTTTTAATTTGGTAGTTGACTTATTGAGACAAGGGAAAGTGAGTAAGTCAAAAGGGTGGGTCACAACTAAATGGGTTTAATAGCTAACCCTTGGATTTTCCCTATTGGCCCAAAGTTTAATAATTTCCCTCCCTATCCTTAGGAAAATCATTCCCTTTTCATCATGGTTGCATTGACATCGTTGGTTGGCGTTTATTTTAATTAAAGTGCATATTTACATGATGCCAAAACTATAATGTGTCGGATATCACGATATACCATCGACGACGATTTTAATCGCCAGAACATTAAACACTAAATTGATGGTGGGGCTTTTGCCTTTAGCTCCACACCACGATTGATTACAATATATATACATCATATATATTTAATGCAAATGGGGTCAAAACCAAGGTGTTGCATTTATCTATAATCCACACTGCTTGATGAATGTTATGTAGTTGAGTTGTAATGATTGGACCCATTCAGTTGTCATGTTGATCTCTAGTGGCTAGAACCTATAATATTTGTTCATAGTATAAGGTTGAAAGGAATCAATAGGATCCCCTATAATATTTTTAATTATATTCCTTTTGTCATAAGTGTGAGGGAGCAACCATTCTATTATCTCTATGCATGAAACACCTTTGATCTAGACATTGCTTTATGTAACATGAATCATCTGATATTCTAATATATAAGAATCTCCTCCACCCTACTTGATTGGTACTATTTTTCCCTGAAGAACTGGTATATTCCCCCCATCAATACTCAAGTTCATCCCCAATGGAAATCTTTATATCGTCTTATTGCAACATGGGAGTAGATGTTCATACCTCTTCTTCCATTTCGTCACCAGACTAAACCTATTGTGTGAGCTTAGATGGTTTTCTGCTCTTTCGGTGAGACATAGTATGATCTAGTGAGCCATTAAAAATAACATCATTTTCCAAGAAGAGCGAAATACAATATTGAGATATCAAAGTAAGTTAGGATTCACACAAACAAATTGCTTCAAGCAAACAGTCATTTTAAAAATCCTTCCATATTTTAGTTATGGTTATCTCAGGTATACTAGCTAAAAGTAGGCCTTGTTAGTGTTGTACATGCTCTCAGGGTAATTGCATATTCAAACTATTGAATTTATGGTTCATTGTCAGGTTTTCACTTTAGAGGTTTTTACGATGAATAGCAACGTTCATGTGAGAAAAATATTTCGATCTCCATTAGTGTTTCAAGGTTCTTCTATAAAATGTGCATAGGAGTTTGGTAAAAGCAAAGAATTTTACCTTGTTTGGTTGCATTTAAATTTTGTTGAGATCAATGACCAATGGACTACTTTCAATCTCAAACGTTTTATCCTACGCACCATTTTGATTCATTGGGAGAAGTATGTAATCTAGTATTCAAACAAGTGATACTCAAGCTTAAGCATGAATGTATAAGTAGACAAGGTGACTCATGGTTGTACATTAAGTTTAGGGTTTAAGAGCCCCAAGGGATATGGTTACAGTAGTTGTCCCATAAACTATAAGAACTTTAATGTGTGTTAGAGATGGAAATATTAAGAAGTTAACCTATTCACAATAAACCCTAGTACTTAAAGCAAGAAAAGCTCGATAATGGTAGGTTGAGTCGATTATCTAAAGACATACAAACTTAGGCTTGAAAAAATACAAAATGGATGGGGTCTTGACCAACAATTCCCTTTGAGGTTATCTTAGGGATGTGTAAAATGTACAAGGATTCTAGATTAAGAACCCAAACAATTTTCCCTAAACAACTATGCAAGGGGAAAGCAGCGTGGAATACCTACCTCAAGTCAATTGTTAAGTACCATGTCAGCATGGAGAAATTCATCCATGGTTCACTCTTTCCCACCCTTGTACACACTTTCTCAATGACAATTCAATGACAACACTCTCTCTTTCGATTCATATCTAATGGCCAATACGATTGTTGGGCAATAGGGTAGACCCGAGTTTAAACCTTTTGCTTCGCACCAACAAAAGACCCACAGTGTTGGCCGTTTTGGCAACGACCTGCGCACAAGTTGCAGTCTCACCCAAAACAGCTATGGGATGCCACAGAATCAGGTTTTTGCAAGCAGAAGAGGGATATTACTGTACCTTTAGTCTCTAACAGCCTATATCCAATCAACACAGAGCCTCGACTAGTATATATAGCTTGCATATAAATAAACACAAAGTGACTTGCTCAACCCTTTACTGGGAATTCACAGCGAAGATATTTATTAGCAGTGATCTTATTTATCAGATATATCTAGCTATTAATGCAAGAAAGATAAACAGAAACAGAGACAATCACAAGAACCACAACACCAGATATAACGTGGTTCACCCCCAGTGTAGGGGTTACGTCCACAGAACTGTGTTTTATTCAACTTGCTACAAAATCACAGTTCTGATCTGCGCACTCAACTGCAGATCTCTTCTTGTCCTTAAAATCCATGCACACAACAGCAGGCCTCTGTGCACACAGCTGCAAATCTTCTTAACCTCTTACAAAATACCCTCTGCGCACACAGTTGCAGAGGTCGTCCACGCACACAGTTGGGACTTAACCTTTTCCTTACAAGATAGCCTTAGCTTCGCCTTAACTTTCTTACATTTGAAAACCTAACCTCACTTCTTTACACAAGATCATATTTATACCATGCACCAATACAAAACCATGGTCTTAAACCATGGGCACCCCGAACCCTAAACCCTGGACATAAACCATGGGTTTATTACAATAAGAAAGCTTTAACTTAACCCCGACACCCCTAAGACTATTTTGAACTGTGACTCTGCTTAGAAGCTTACAAAAACCCGCAGGGTTACTCATCTCAAGAACCGGTAGGGTGCACGCCCCAACAGGCCCCTAAGACTCACTAGTGTCCCATCCCGGGACACTCAGCTACTGGGCTGGTGATAGACGATGCTGGCGAAGACATAGTGCTCTGCTTGCTGACACCCCTTCTACTGCTGTCGGCTACTCGCTTCCTTCTTTTGTGGTATTTTATGCTGAGGGAGGACTTCTGGATCCATCTGCAACCCCACCCTTCACTCTGTCTGTCGGGCACTTGACCATCCACAACTAGGGGTCCTTAGAATTGCGTGTCAAGCTGCATAAGGCAAATAGCCGCCTCGGTTCTGTCAAACCAAGAGGATACGTGGTGGGATTTTCCAAAGTCTTGCTATGAGGCCTTGTGCCCTTCCTCGCTCCACGTTAGAGCGAACTTGTGCCTGTCCTCGCCTAGTTTAGAGCAAACTTCTGCCTAACTTTGTACCTGAGTCGGATAGGACTATACTGGTGAGTTGCTCAGAAGGTTCTACAACCCTTTCTCCACGAACTCTCGTACTAACTACTGGACTTCACAATTGTTTGGCATGGCTCCAACTGAACAACTCAAAGAATTGCTTATTGCAGGAGTCGCAGGCCGATACAGTGTTTTATAGAATCCCGTAGCAGAATCCATCATCATGGTGCATTAATGATACCAAATCTTATGGAATGTCGAAAATCTTGCCCACATGGCGCCATATTTTCTTCCCAAAATCTCATTATTACAGGTATGGAGAGCAGTTGTCATGCCAGCGCCACCAAATCCATTTTGTCCCATCTGTCATATTTGAGGTTGCAACATACCTTGGTCCTTCGACATAACAACTACCCGCAACTGCAACACAATATTAACCCTCGATACTTACGACTATATGCGAGACCCAAGGTTCAACTGTTCTTAGGGATTAGGCCGTCCTTCTAGGGGCTACTTCTGAACAGGGGGTCCCGGCCTGTCCCTATACTTTTTTAGACGACTGCCATTCACCATCGAAGGTAAAATTTCTCCATTCAACTTAGCTAGCTGAACTGCGCCCCCATCAGTAATTTTCTGTACGAAGTACGGTCCTTTCCAATGTGTCTTGAATTTACCTGGAAATTTCATGAATTTGCTGTCATATAAGAGCACAAAATCACCCTGCTTGAACTGTTTCTTCTTGATGTGTCTATCATGCCATGCTTTTTCTTGGGCCTTCTGCACTTGCTGTTGGAACCCTGCAACAAATCTGTCCTCTTCCAGCTCTAGTATCTTTGTCAACCTTGCTGTGACTCTAGCTGGGTCATCCATCTCTGTAAAGGCGGATATTCTGAGGCTAGGAACAATGTACTCCATGGGCATGACTGCTTCTTTCCTATAAACCAACCTAAAAGGTGTATGTCCTGTCAATTTCTTACAGGTAGTTCGATATGCCCAAAGAACTGCTGGAATTCTAAGATCCCAGTCATTTCTGTTAACATTACAAACCTTCGTCAGAGCATGTTCAAGGATCTTGTTGAAAGCTTCGACATTTCCATTTGCTTGTGGATGATAAGCAGTACTCTTCTGATGATATACCTGGAATTCTTCAGTCAAGACTTCAATAGTCTTGTTTAGAAAATGTGATCCTTGATCACTCATAAGAATTCTAGGACACCCAAATCTGGACAAGATGTTGTCGAAGATGAACTTCGCAGCTATAGCAGCGCTACAAGTCTTGACTGGTTGAGCTTCGGCCCAACGGGTAAGGTAATCAGTCGCTGTAATAATGTATCGTGCTCCTAACTTCTTTGTAGGGGGATTGATAGGGCCAACAAAATCAATTGCCCATTTGTCAAATGCTTGTAAAGTCACCTGTGGGACTAGAGGCATCTCATCCCTCCTGGATGGTTTGCCGGTTCTTTGACAGATGTCACAGCTGTGGCAATATTCTCTTGCATCCTTGTGAACCGTAGGCCACCACAATCCGGCTGTCAAAATCTTCTATGCCGTGGCTTTACCTGCATAATGACCTCCTGTGGGGCCAAAGTGTGCCTCAACCAAAATTAGTGGCTTCTCATGCTCCAAAATGCATCTACGCAGTATTTCGTCTGGCCCCATTTTATACAGCTGTCCTACTATTAAAGTGAAGTCCGCTGCGCGAACAACCAACTGCTTCTTCTACTGCGTGGTCATCTCAGCAGGGGGAAAACCTATAGACAAATACTGGACAATATCCTAAAAGTTATCATCAACCATGTGCATAGCAAACAACTGGGCATCGGGAATACTCTCATCCAAACTGGTAGGTTCTTCTCCCGACTCGAGCCTTGACAAATGGTCAGGTTCTAGGTTAAGTCTTCCAGGCTTAACTATGATCTCAAAATCATATTCCTGAAATAGAATTAGCCTTCGACATATCCTTCCACCCAAGACAGGTTTGTTAACCAAATACTTCAAAGCAGAGTCGTCAGTGAACATTTTAAAGTGGGATCCTAGCAGATAATGTCGAAACTTCTGTAGGGCATACACCATAGCGAGACCTTCGCGTTCTGTCGTAGTATAATTTTTCTCTGCTATGGACAATTTTCTACTTGCAAAAGTGATGGGATGATCGATATTACCTTCGCCCGATTCAGCCAAGACAGTACCCAAAGCAATGGAGGATGCATCAACATGTACATGGAATTCCTTATTCCAGTCAGGGAATACTAAAATAGGGGCGGTGACCATTTTTTCTTTTAGCACATCCAAGCTCTCTTGGCACTCAGGTGTCCACGTGAACTTAATATCTTTCTTCAGCTACTTTTCCATCGGCGCGGTGATCTGGGCATAGTTTCGGATGAATTTCCTGTAATAGCCAGTGTGACCCAGTGTGGTGCGAAGTTGCTTTACAGACTTCGGAGGTGGCAAGTTCACAATAATAGCTATCTTCGTAAGATCCATCATTAATCCTTGCTTACATATAATGTGTCCAATCAATATCCCAAATGGTGCACAAAAGATGCATTTTTTCAAGTTCAAGGAGATCTGGTGCTACCTACACTTATCCAACATAAGTCTTAAACTAGTGATATGGTCTTTTACTAGCCCAAAGATAGTCCAGTCATCAAAATATACTTCGAGGAATTTATGGATGAATTCCTTTAATGCAGCTATGACTACTCTAGAAAACATCGCAGGAGCATTCTTCAACCCAAATGGCATAACTGTATACTGAAAGGATCCCATTTCTGTAGCAAAGGTGGTCTTATGTCGATCTTATGGAGCAATTCTAATCTGATGGTAACCTGAAAATCCATCAGTGAAAGAATAGATCTCTCGACCCCGACATTGTCGAGCACTTCATCCGTAAAGCGGGTGGGGAAGGGATCATGTAAGCAAGAATCATTCAATTTCCTTAGATCAACACAGATTCAAATCTCACCTTTAGTCTTCTTCTCTTGCACCACCATAGGACTTACCCACTCAGATTCTTTGACAGGTTCAATGATTCCTGCAGCGAGCATTTTATCCAGCTCCAACCGAAATTTTTCCTTATACTTAGGCTTCAACCTATAAGGACGCTGTTTCACAGGCTTCACATCTAGTTTCAATGAGATTTTTACCACACCGATATCCCCCATGATACCTTTCATCTCTGAGAACTTCTTTGGGAACAGATCCTGGTATTCATGGAGAAGTTGGGTCACTTTGCTTACCATCTCATCATCCCAATAATCTCCAATGGTAGCATGCTTAGGCTGGTCTTCTGATCCGATCTTGATGGTCCACGTCTTTAGGGGCTGAGTCACATCCGCTACTTCAACTGTTGGTCCTTGTACTTCACAGTGCCCTTCTGACTCAGGAATATCAATGTTGCGCGGATCCTCATCCTCGTCAATTGCGAGGTTATAGCATTCTATGGCATGAGATTCCTGTGTCTTCCAATCAGGTCGGTATTCTTCTACCTCTTGATCATCAAATACCTTAGTATGGATTAGCCTGATCACTACATCTAAAGCTGGACAAACTTCATTAGTGGAAAAGGTAAGTACAAAACTATCAACAAGACAATCTCAACTTACAGTATCCCAGCGAAGCTCAGCCTCTGCGTACCAGTTCTTTGCGACTGGCTCCAGGGTATGCACAAATATATGTACCCATTCTTCCCGAGGTACATATTTCCATGCCTCGTATCATTTTTCCAGATGCTCCTGGGAGCTAGACTTTCCATCAAACTTGCTTTGCAGCTCCTTGGGCGGGTCCTCGAATCTCAGGCGAAGGAGCCGTTGACAGGTTTCCCAATTAGTAATATTTTTCTTATGGCTGTTCCACCATCTGGCTACTGTGGCCCTGAATGCAGAATCCAAGGTTCTAGTCTCTATGATGGAGGTACCTGTTTGGAAAATGTTCCAAGAAACTGCTCTGGATCGGACAACCCATCGAAAATAGGTAGGGTGCTGTCCTAAATACCAAGCCATCTGAGAGACCTGGTAATTCTAGCGCATCTATGTCCATGCAGCTCATGGAGTCTATTCTGCCAGTTCTCTAACCCATCATCGAAGTCTGTCATACAGGAGCTGTCACACTGCCAATCCAAAATACCTTCGGTATTAGGATCGACATAATCTTCATCCTTAGCTGTAATGTTGTAGATGTGCTCCAAGTCATCCTGATCTTCATCTCTGAGTGGTTCAGTGTACCTTTCTCCTTGTGAGGGGTCCAGGGGTACGATGACTCTCAAATCGTTCCCTTCAAAGGTCATTTGTCTCTTCTTAAGGTTAATGACTACGGCATTGTCCATCGCCCAACCAATTCCTAACAGAGCTAGGTAGGGGTTACTGTCATCAATGATCTCAATCACTTTGAAATCTACTAAAGTGCTGACCCCATCAATATCGATTGGAACACTAAGGAATCTCCCTAGGGGCACAATCCATTGCTGATTGGATAACTTCAACTGTATAGGAGACCAGGCAAGGGCAGGTTTCCCCATTTGCTCCTAGGTATGCCTAGTTAGAACATTGACTTCTGATCCTAGATCCAAAATGACATCAATCATATCATATTCTCCTACCTGAGCATTCAATCTCATTTCCCTACCAGTTCTTCTGACTCTATTAATAGTTTTGTCCCGACCATAGCTTTGCTGAGGGTTGCAGGAAGTAATGAATTCCTGTAGCTTATTTAAAGCATGCTGGTTTCGTAAGAGTTTCAAACAGCTCTGTAAAAAGGAGGATAGTGTACTTACTGTATCCATCGAAGCTTCTTGTGGTTGCGCCAGTGGCGGAGGTGGTTGCACAGGTGCAACTGGTGTACCAGGGTTGGAAAAATCTTTCTTAGCTTCCATGAATGTCTCTTTTTCTCTTTCGACATCAAATGCTGGGATTTTTGCGGGAGTTACGAACACAAGGCTCAGAAGGCTGTGTCTCCGTATTCTGTATGTGCGTCGTAGCTCCACTCCATGTAACAACATTAATAACTGCGGTAGGTCGTGGTTCAATGGAAATCATCTAGACATTCTGAGTAGGAATACTGTTTCTGGCCTGAATCTTAGCTATCAACTGTGGGCACTGCTCAATCACATGATCCGCTGGGCGGCAATACCAACATGTCGTAGTGGGGTTTTGACAGTCATAGGCGAGATGCCCGACTTGGTTACAGTTGTAGCACACAACCTGGCCTCGGCCTCATCCTGCCACACCACCACGACCGCGCCCACCAAAAGCACCTCGACTGGATGCACCACCACGGTAACCATAACCATCATTTCTCTGCGCTTCATTCTGTATCCAATAGGTGTCATAGGTGCGACACTCAGCTTCATTATGTCCTACAGATTTACAGAACTTACAATAGGAATTCTGAGAGTCATGACCATAACTTTGGAGCAGATGGCAGTCCTCAGGTCGATGCTGACCTGTCATTCTGTAAAGCTCACAATATAGAACTTGCGGTGGAAAGGGGTTTGGCGCACCCGTATTCAGGTAATTTCTTACCAGAGGACACCGATCCTTGTCGTGACCTTCAGTCCGACATTACGTACACCAAACCTCTGCGCGGCCAGGTTTTCCTGTCTTCATATCTTGGAGCTCCAGGGCCATCGCTGCCAACTGCACATGGATTTGAGAAATACCGGAATTATCTCCGACAGGGGCAGTCTTAAGCTTCATCGCAATTTCCAGAGCCTCTTGTTGGTCAGCAACCTTCTGTTGCATGAGCGGAGTTCTGAGATGTGGTAGCAATGCTGCAATGAACCATTCCTTGTGCTGCGTAGGACCAGTAGTGAAACTGACTTGGTCCAATAGAACTTTGAACCACTGGTCAAAGTCCCATACTGATTCACCTTGCTTCTGTTGAATCTCCTTTAATTCTGTGATACACTGTGACTCTGATTTGGGCTTCTTAAATTCTTTGATCATTGTTGCTTTAATATCGTCTAAGACAGGAGTCTGAGTACTGGAGAATTTCATGAACCAAGTCAATGCCCGGTCCCTAAAGGAAGTAATGAGCTGCGCGGTTTGTACAGTCGGGTCTGTAATGATCTTAGCATTCCACGCTGCTTCACATAAAAACCAGAACTATTCTGGATCCTCTGATCCAGTTCCTTTGAAAAGAGGGAGCTTAATATCATCATTCATGTGGGACATAGCAGATCTAGGGGGGATTGGAGGGGAACTGGAGGTAGGCAGGGAAGAACTGACTGGGGTAGACTTCCCTACAGCGGGAATATTCATGCTAGGGTTACGTGTCGACTGCGACGGAGTCTCAGGGATAACGGGTCTGCGCTGCAGGGTTACCGGAGGATGGCCAACAGAAAGATTGTCTTTAGTGTCCAAACCAGTGGGGCTGACAGGGGTAGTCGCAGTATCCTGACCTAGGGTATAGGACTCAAAAGTTCACTTATACCTTTTTCCACTTCGCAGAAAACCACTTTGCTCATCGAAGGGAGTATCACTTGCAACCATAGGTTAGTACTACTAAACTAATAGTCAGATTCGAAAAGTAATATACCTTTTTCAGCTAATAGTAACTTAATGCTCAAACTAAAAGAATTCAAAAACTTACCCCTTGGGCCATTGAAGAACTGGCATTCAGCTTCGCTGAAGGAGGTACTGGTGTTGGCCCTTTCGGTAACAACCTGCGCGCAGGTTGCAGTCTCACCCGAAACAGCTATGGGATGCTACAGAATCAGGTTTCTGCAAGCAGAAGAGGGATATTACTGTACCTTTAGTCTCTAACAGCCTATATCCAATCAACACAGAGCTTCGACTAGTATATATAGCTTGCATATAAATAATCACACAGTGACTTGCTCAACCCTTTACTGGGAATTCGCAGTGAAGCTATTTATTAGCAGTGATCTTATTTATCAGATATATCTATCTATTAATGCAAGAAAGATAAACAGAAACAAAGACAATCACAAGAACCACAACACTAGATATAACGTGATTCACCCCCATTGTAGGGGTTACGTCCACAGAACTGTGTTTTATTCAACTTGCTACAAAATCATAGTTCTGATCTGCGCACTCAGCTGCAAATCTCTTCTTGTCCTTAAAAGCCGCGCACATAGCAGCAGGCCTCTACGCACACAGCTGCAGATATTCTTAACCTCTTACAAAATACCCTCTGCGCACACAGCTACAGAGGTCGTCCACGCACACAACTGGGACTTAACCTTTTCCTTATAAAATAGCCTTAGCTGCGCGGAGGTTTAGACCAAGTTAGTTTCACTATTGGTCCTGCGCAGCACAAAGAATGGTTCATTGCTGCATTGTTATCGCATATCAGAACTCCACTCATGCAACAGAAGGTTGCTGACCAACAAGAAGCTCTGGAAATAGCGATGAAGCTTGAGACTGCCCCTGTCGGAGATAATTCTGGTATTGCTCAAATCCAAGCGCAGTTGGCAGCGATGGCCTTGGAGCTTCGCGATATGAAGAAAGGCAAAGCCGGTCGCGAAGAGGTTTGATGTACACAATGTCAGACAGAAAGTCACAACAGGGACCAATGTTCTGTGGTTAGAAATTACCTGAATACAGGTGCGCCCAACCCGTTCAACCCTGCCGTTCTCTATTGTGAGATCTGTCGGACAACAGGCCAACATCGGCCTGAAAACTGCCAGCTTATCCAGAGGTATGTACAAATTCCCAAGAACCCTTACTGCAAGTTTTGTAAGTCCGTGGGGCATAATGAAGAGGAGTGCCGCAGCTATGACCTCATGAGAGAGTGCATCTATGACGCCTACCGAGTGCAAAATGAGGGCCATAGTAATGATGGCTATGGGTACCGGGGTGGTACTTCCGGTAGAGGTGATTTTGAAGGTCAGGGTCGTGGCGGTATGGCAGGAAGAGGCAGAGGACCAATGGTGTGTTACAACTGTAACCAAGCCGGGCATCTAGCTAGGGACTGTCGTAACCCCACTACGACATGTCGGTATTGCCGCGCAGTAGATCATGTGATCGAGCAGTGCCCCCAGCTGATAGCTAAAATTCAGGAAAGAAACAGTGGCCCTACCCAGAATATTCAACTAATTTCTATCACACAGAGACCGGCCCCAGCCATCAATGTGGTTACGCGGAGTGGAGCTACGACATACACACAGCCTACCGAGCAACAGTCTGCCGAGGCGTGGGTCCGTAAAGCCCCCAAGAAAACTCCAGCGCTTGATAATGAAAGCGAACAAGGGACAGTCATGAAGGCCAAGCGCAGTTCTGTTGATCCTGACACAGCCGTAGTACACGCGCCGCAACATTAGCAGGAGTCGCAGCTGCAAGATGCTTCGATGGATGAAGTAAGTACATTGCCCTCCTTTTTACAGAGTTGTATGAAACTCTTGAGGAATCAAAATGCTTTAAAGGAGTTGCAAAAATTTCTTGCTATCTGTGAACCTCAGAGAAGAGCTGATACGGAGAAAACTGTTAATCGTGTTCGTAGAACTGGGAGGGAAATGAGATTGAATGTCCAGATAGGGGAGTATGATATGACCGATGTCGTTTTGGATTTAGGATCAAAAGTCAATGTCCTCACCAAGCAAACCTGGGAGCAAATGGGCAAACCTGCCCTTGCTTGGTCCCCTATACAGTTGAGGTTAGCCAATCAGCAAAGGATTGTGCCCCTAGGAAGATTTCCTAGTGTTCCAATAGATATTGATGGGGTCAACACTTTGGCGGATTTTGAAGTTATTGAGATCGTTGATGACAGTAATCCCTATCCAGCCCTGTTAGGAATTGAATGGGAAATGGAAAATGCTGCATTTATTGATCTTAAGAGGAGACAGATGACCTTCAAAGGAAGGGGTTTGAGAGTTATAATACCCCTAGACCCGTCCCAAGGAGAATGATACACAGAACCACTCAGGAATGAAGATCCGGATGTGCTGGATTATATATATAATATTGTCGCGGAGGAAGATGATTACAAGGAATCTCTTGCAGAGGAGTCTAGTAGCTCTTGTATGACGGACTCCGAGGATGGCTAAGAAAGTTGGTAGAACCGATTGTCTGAGTTACATGGACATAGATGCACCAGAATTATCAAGTCCCTCAGACGGCTCAGTTCGTAGATAAGAACTTTTCCCGCTTCTGATGCTTCGACAGCCCCAGGGGCGTCTACTGTGCCATTATCAGAGCAACCACTGGTGCCACAGCAACTCTAGACTCTGGATTCAACCCTTCGAGTCACCACAGCCAGAAAGTGGATTTCCTATCATGAGTACCTTCCTAGTCGGGAAACTGGCCCGACCCCCCTTCGCCTGAAATTTGGGGATCAGCACCAGAGGCTGCGCAGCAAGTTCAATGCGCAGCGTAGGCCGCAGAAACACTTAGAGTATTGCTATGGAGCATGGAAACTTCAGTCTGTCTATCTCCAGAAACCTATAGCCGAACACCGGTACATAGAGGTCAGGCCTCGGCACGTTAATGTGGTTAGTACTACCGAAATAGCCCAATCCTGGCCTCGCCGGATGGCACTAAATGCTAAGAGAGCGAAGTTCACAGTTTGGTCGCAGAGCTTGCCCACATATGCCGAAGGTCAGTATCATGACGAAGGTCCTTTTTGTGACGCAGCTGTGGCACTGGTTGTGTCGCAGCATAAAATTCGACCGTTGGAACACTGCCAATTTGGCAGCACCGGCACTTTCATTGCCTTAATTGCCTGTCCTCAGGATAATCGTCGAAATCTAGAGCCGTGGAAGCAAGAT
Source organism: Pseudotsuga menziesii (assembly GCA_001517045.1). NCBI lineage: Eukaryota > Viridiplantae > Streptophyta > Pinopsida > Pinales > Pinaceae > Pseudotsuga > Pseudotsuga menziesii. Next base: position 230,701 of record LPNX010425365.1, read on the forward strand.
TCCTGTCAGATTTGATGCCTTCAATGCAAATTTATGACCGATGGGATCGATGGATTGTATAGGAAGCCACCCAGGCATGAGGAATTCACATTCCGCAGTTTCACAATTGAACCTATGTCTGCTGATCAGGAACTTCACGACTTGTTGAGAGAATTTGAACGGACAGGCTTGCCACACATTTTTCAACCCCCACCTGCGCCTGCAACACGGGAGGAGACCCTACCAACACCGACTCCACCAATGTAAACACGGTCTACCAGGAAACAGTTCAAGCCAGAAGTGCGCTCTAAGCAGAACGAAGACCGACACAAGGAATCTGGGCAAACATCGGAGGACCCCGCAATGGATCCGCATGGTTCAGTAGAAACCCCAAGTGAAGGAGAGGAGAATATTGCACCGCGTCGGCCGCCATATGTCCCACCTCTGCGACCAGGAGTTAAACCACCTCGGCGGAACAAACAGTTTACGATATGCACCCATTCACTGCCCCTGGGTGTACAGTTGGTTGGAATCATGACATGAAAGATAGACTGACTTAAGTATGCCGACCATGATACCAGTGATCGTGGTAAGTTCCCACAGTTCGCACCAGAAAAGTATTTGCACGCTGTCAAGTACGATGAGACTGGAGCAACACTACTCGAGGTCAAACGGTGGGATGCCGGCTTAGATCAAGCTGGTCTGCCGAAGATGCTTGACGTTCCTCATTTTGGTCGTGGTGCACAGGTGACCATAGTTGTCAAGCATCTACTAGCTCTAGTTCATGACGGCCACCTATGGATAGGTGACAAGAAAATTCCCATTAATGGTGAGCTCATTCACAAAATCACAGGCTTGCCAATAGCAGGGCCTGATCCGGTGACGGAATTTCCCTCGAAGCATGAGGACACGAAGCTTGCGTAAACTATGAAGGAACGCTTCGGCCTAACGAAGGGAAAATGCGGGTATCACACCTCCGCAATTCAGGAACACCCCATTCACTTTGCAGCTGAGCTCTTATCATGCAAAGTCATACGGAAGTGCAGACCTACTGAAGTACCTGCCCCAGATATCAGAATCGCCATGAACTGCGCTGAAGGTTATAGCTACAACTGGGCAGCGTATGTTGTGAGAGAATTCCTAGAAGACGCCCGTGATGCATAGGAGAAAGCTAGAGCCTTCCATTACTCATGGTTACTCGTCCTCATCGCACTAGTAGGATGGCAAGAACCTGTTGAGGCACGGTTTCCTGATGCCCCAGAGCACATGTCTGGCGCAGTCAGGTATGCATCGCTGTGGGTATCACTAGATAAAGCACATCAACAGATGACAAATTATGTTTTTGCCTTTTATATGATGAATATCTAGTATGAGATCGTAAAAACCCCGTGGCTCAGTAATGTGTTATTCTCCCATTATGGAGGCGCAACCATCTTCAGCGCCGACATGCATTATACTTTCATCCAAGCTCGCGCAGATAAAAAGCATCAATGGTTCAAGCTACCCTATGTAGTCACTGAGGGTGATATCCGGGCAGTAGTTCAGCACTGGCCGGCTGAATGGCTGAAAGACATAGGAAAGAAACCTCACATTTCGGTCCCCATAGTTACCAATACAGGTGCAGGTGCTAGTCGCCAGCAGCAACAAGTTCCCCTGGAAGACAGCGAAGAGCAGACTGAGTCGCAGCAGAATGATAGCAACCAGGGTGGAGGAGTCGAAACTAACGAAGACGAATGACAGGATTCGGTCAAAATTACTCCAGACCCTAATATGTCGGAGAAGCGCAAGACACCAGAAGTAGAGGAAGTAAACAAGCCACAGTCCAGCAAGAAAGTGAAGGCGTCAAAGGAGAAGAATATCGAAGACACACCCGGTTTGACAAGCGAAGAGCTTGATGTGGCTTTGTCAAAGTCCACAGAAGTCCTTACTAAAAAGTGGTCATAGTTTGCCGCTGTACACTTGGATGTCATCCACGGTGTCGCACAGAACATATCGGAGTTGAAGGACTTAGCAGCACAGTCAGTGACCGGTACTGTCGCCAGCAGTACCCCGGTAAGTATATAGCTCGACTTAAGGGAATGGCCGGCTCGAGAAAACAAGGGCCAAGTCTCTACCGCTTCCCTCATCATAACTGATGCAGAGATGAGCATGACAGTAGGCATCGATTACGCCAAAATGTCCATGATGGAACTACAGCTGTGTCAGTCCGCTATTACAAAAGAAATCCAGGCCCGAGCTCATTACTCACAAAAGCAGTGGAACGATACCACGAAGCAGAATGATAGCCTCGCAGCACAGCTAGAAGCAGTAGAACAGCGAAAGAGAGATGCAAAACGTAAGCGGATTACACTGGTCCGACTTTTGGATAAAGCATGTCGAAGCCTTCCTGACTTCAACGTGCAGCTGGTAGAAGAGCCAGAGCAACGACTAGGAAAGCTGAAAGATTACGCATAGCATTCTTGAAGTGAAATTGAGAAGCTCAAAGTAGAACATGAAACTCAGATCGTGGACCCACAGTGTTGGCCCTTTTGGCAACAACCTGCGCACAAGTTGCAGTCTCACCCGAAACAGCTATGGGATGCCGTAGAATCAGGTTTCTGCGAGCAGAAGAGGGATATTACTGTACCTTTAGTCTCTAACAGCCTATATCTAATCAACACAGAGCCTCGACTAGTATATATTGCTTGCATATAAATAAACACAAAGTGACTTGCTCAACCCTTTACTAGGAATTCGCAACGAAGCTATTTATTAGCAGTGATCTTATTTATTAGATATATCTAGCTATTAATGCAAGAAAGATAAACAGAAATAGAGACAATCACAAGAACCACAACACCAGATATAACGTGGTTCACCCCTAGTGTAGGGGTTACGTCCACAGAACTGTGTTTTATTCAACTTGCTACAAAATCACAGTTCTGATCTGCGCACTCAACTACAGATCTCTTCTTGTCTTTAAAAGCCACGCACACAGCAGCAGGCCTCTGCACACACAGCTGCAGATCTTCTTAACCTCTTACAAAATACCCTTTGCGCACACAGCTGCAGAGGTCTTCCACGCACACAACTGGGACTTAACCTTTTCCTTACAAGATAGCCTTAGCTTCACCTTAACTTTCTTACATTTGAAAACCTAACCTCACTTCTTTACACAAGCACATATTTATACCACGCACCAATACAAAACCATGGTCTTAAACCATGGGCACCCCGAACCCTAAACCCTGGACATAAACCATGGGTTTATTACAGTAAGAAAGCTTTAACTTAACCCTGACACCCCTAAGACTATTTTGAATTGTGACTCTGCTTAGAAGCTTACAAAAACCCGCAGGGTTACTCATCTCAAGAACCAGTAGGGTGCACGCCCCAACAACGATGTCTAAAATACTAGGGGTGTCCCCTTTTATAATTAAGGTTATGCCTTGGTAGTATGGTGGGCCCATTTTTTCTTTTACTAAGGTAATCAACAACTGGGAATAGGGTTTGTACTCACATGACATGGGGTCCACATATCCAATATTGCTACCACTATACCCCTAGGCATGATAGACCCTTTTAAAAAACTTAATTGATGATCTTTTAAATTCAAGGAAGGTTTATTTCAGTAAGGAATTTCTTTAAACATCATAGTGATTAGCATGATTCTTTATTCTTTTCCACATGGTGAGAAGGTTCGTGATGTTGGTCCAAGACTAGGAATCGCGGTGTTTTTTTGACAATTGGTCCACCCCTTGCATTGTGCTTTTGGAAACTAGGTAGCTCTGATGTAGCGATATTTTAAAATTGGGCCACGAAAGGTTGGTTTGGGGAGGGTCGACGAATTTTAGCAAACTCAACCGCATGTTACGGTGGAACTAGCAATTCCTTGTTGAAGCGCCCCATTGTGTTGAGATCATGAGACCAATATTTGGGAGTTGATTATTGTTGCAGCAGTTCCTCATGAGTTGGGAAACATTTGTAGTATGTTGAAAGTAGGTCATTGTCGCAGTGTCATTGGCAGAAACTCGCCACTACTGCAGCAAACTTGGTGAAACCTTGTCACAGTTGCGGCATGTTTGTTAAAATCCATCCATTGTTGTGGCCTCTTGGGGGAAACTCACCTTCATTGCAACAAGTTTTGAAAACCCCGATGCAATAGAGGACTTGGCCCCAAAAAAAGGGCCTAGAAACTTAAATTTCCTTCTCTCTAAGGGGTGGATCAATTCTTAAAAGAAAACTTAACTAAATTGGGAGAATCAAGTATGATTAAAGGGAAAAAATAATTGGTAATGTAGTTTTAGGCACAACAATACAATAACAAGGTAATATAGATTCCATTATTTAGCCTCTTAAAATAAACATAGTGGTCAAAACGACATCTACTACAACCATGTTCTGTCATAAACTTGTTAAATTTCAAATACCATTTCCTTGGAGCTTTCTTTAGGCCATACAATCTCTTCTTCAACCTGCATACTAAATTCTCCTTTCCTTTGACATCATACCCATGTGGCTACTACATGCATATCTCTTCCTCCAAATCGCCATGGAGAAAAAATATTTTTACATCTAACGGTTCAATATGCAAATATTCTAGTTCCAATAGACTTAAAATAGTCCTAATTAAAGTCATTTTAAAAATAGGAGAAAATATTTCATCAAAATATATACATTTATTTTGTGCAAACCCTTTTACCACAAGTTTGGCCTTATACCTCTTTTTCCTCCATCTTCTTCCTTCAACCCGTAAACCCATTTATTCTGCAATGGTATTTTACATGCAGGTAACTGAACCAAGTCCCAATTCTAGTTTTGTACCATGGAGTGTATCTTCTCTTTCATGCCTTGCTCTCACTTATTTCTAGTTTCTACCTACATTGTCTCTTCATAACTTTTTGGTTCACTAGAATTAGTTTACAATAAATAATATAGTGAAGGAGAGTAACGTCTAGGCGATCTACTCAATCTGGTAGATCTTTTAATAACACTTGTAGGAATTTGAGAGACTTTTTGATGTTGTTGTTGTAAGTTTTGATTTTCGGACACCTTTGTAATTCATCTTCTTCAATTTCAACAAGCATTATGTATTATGTGTTTTCTTTTTCTTGTTTCTTTCCATGCAACTGACCTTTATATATGAACTAATCATTAAATACCACATCTCTACTTCTAATCATTTTGTGATTTTCATAATCCCATAAGCAGTAATCAAAATCACTAGCTCTGTATCCAATAAAATTACACTTCATGGATTTTTCCTCAAGCTTCATTATATTTTCTCTATCAATATGGAAAAATGTTTCACAACCAAAACTCTTTATAAATGAGTAGTCTACCTTTTAACCTATCCACTCCTCCAATTATTAAGTAAACAGTAGCATCTACAACATCCACCCAAAATTGAGGGAAATATTGCATGCAATCTCATACTCCTTGCACCCTCCATGATTATTTTGTCTATCCTTTCTGACACACCATTTTATTGTGGTATTCCTAGACTTGTCTTCTCTCTAGGAATCACATGGTATGAATAGTAAATATCAAATTCCTTGTTGTAGCATTCACATCCATTATTTCATTTGAGACACTTAAACCTTTTTCCTATCTCATTCTTGACCAAATCTTTCCAGTTCTTAAAAATATTTAAAATAATCATATTTTTTGAATGAAATAAACCCAAGTTTTTCTAGTTGCATCATCAATAAAAGTAACCTAATAATGAGAGACACCAAGAGATTATACCTAAGTTTGTCCCCATACATATCTATACACAAGCTCTAATTTTTACTCTTCTTTCTCTTCCCAACTCTAAGAAATTTTACTCTCTTATGTTTTCCATAAACATAGTGCTCACAGAAATCCAAGTCAACCTGCTTCAAATATGGAAATAGCTTCCTTGAGTGGAGAATATGCATCTCCTTCTCACTCATGTGCCCAAGCCTAGATGCCACGATGTTTTATCCACTCCTATAGAAGCTAAAGAAATAGAAGAGTTTTCATTAATAGTGCATAAATACAAAGTACCTACCTTATATCCTCTCGCTATTACTAGTGATCATGTAGTGTCCTTCCACACACTTTTTATAAATGTAGATATCCAACCATCACTTCCCAATTTCCGTATTGAAATTAGATTTACTTTCAAATAAGGGTGTACCTTACCTCTTTTAGCAACCATTGGTTTCCATTCTTTAACTTTAATTGTATCTTACCATCTCCAACAATTTTACATGGTTCATCATCACCCAAATAAACTTCTCCAAAATCACCTTGAAAGTAATCTTGAAAATATATTTCCTATGGGGTGTGGCATGAAATGAAGCCCCTGATTCTAACACCCAAGATTCAGTAATATTATCTAATAAAAGGATCAAAGAATCTTGTAACACATCACATGCTGCATTTGATTCCTAATTATTCTCATGTAATCCATCTCCTTGTTTTTTCATAGACCTACAGTCTTTCTTCAGATGTCATTTTTTCCCATTATGCCAACACTCCAAATTCCCTATTCTAGATTTAGATCTTCCCTTCTTAGAATTTCCACAATTCCCTAGGCTCTTTCCTCTATCCCTTTCTCTTTCCCTATACTCCACAATCAAAGAATTATCTGATGTCTCACCTATGATTTTTCATCACACTTATTCACAAAGGATAACACCAACAACATCATCAAACTTTAGAGTGTTTAAATGGTCCAGAGACAGAGTTAATTACATCCATGACCAAGCCATTCCAACTTTTTGGCAACGAGCACAAAATCATAAGATACCTAACCTCGTCATCAAAGTTCACTCCTATAGAACTTAAATGATTGGTGACCATATTAAATCCATTTAAATGATCAACAACAGATCCACTTTCTGACATATTTATATAAATAATTGCTTCATAGGAAATACCTTGTTGGATGGCAAGATTTTTTATACAATTTTGCTAGTGCCTCCATTGGATCCTTCATCATATTTTCTTTTGAAATATTTAAATCCATCGATGTTTCCAGGCATAGTTGTATCATTCCTAGTGCCTTTCTATCAAGAACATCCCATTCTTCATCCTTCCTAGACATCGACTTGTTTTCTTTGTAGGAAAAGATCCTTCTGATATAGATAGCCTTCCATTTGAATCTTCAATAGCTAGCAGTTTTGGTCATTAAATTTATCAACCCTAAAATTTTCTTTTTCCACCATTTCTCCCACTCGAACCAAGAACCCTCCTTTCCTGCAAGTTTATCAACCAAATAGACCTTCATCTATGATACCAGTTGTTAGGAAATAAAAAATGTAAAAATACATATAATAAGAAATCACACACACTGAAGAAGAATTGTACCATGGAAATCCAACAAAAAATAGATCTATTACCCTTAGTCAATCAGACCAAGGCAAGGCCAATCTGGCCATAACTATCCACACTCATGCCAACACTGACCTCTTTGGGAAATTTACAATGAAGTCACTCAAGCCCTTAAGTACAATTCATCACAGGAAATAAAATGGGAAATACCATGGGACACCCAAAACATGCACTCGTAAACCACCAACGGTAATCCCATTTTTTATTATTTTACTAAGTCAAGTTTAACTTAACATTCCCCCTTTAAACTTTAATTGGGATAACCACCAACCCCCCTCAAAGTGTTAACTCGATATCCAAGAGTACAACATGACCCCCTTCTTGAGTCTACCTAAATCTACCTCTATACTTTTCATAGGTGAGTCACCAAGCAAGGGGTACTCATGCCTAGCCAAGTCTTACAGTTTTATTCCCATTTACAATGTGATCATATTACAACTCCCATAAAAGCTTAGAATACATTGAGTCAATCACTAATTCATCTACATCTTCCATGTGCTCATCTTCATTTTTTACCTTGCTTTTCTAGTTGTAATTTACAATGGTTCACATACCCATGAACCATATCAATGCAAGCAACCATAGCTTCCAAAACATTTACATCGACCTTCAACCTTGCTTTGATACCAATTGTTAGAAATGGGAAAATAGAGCAGTAAAATAAAAAATAGTGCAGAAAGAAAACATAGAATAGTACAATACAAGAGTCAAAGACACCAATATCTGTAGTTGACCTGATATGGGATACATCCATGGGGAAACAGACAAATATTTATTTTATTCCATTTAACAAAACTAAGAGATACAACCCACGACACATATGCTACAATCTCCTTTTCCGTCTCTACCATTCTCTTTCACAAGACCTACAAAATTGTAATACAATGACCACTTTAAAAGAGGGTTCCATTATAGGGAAGAAAAGACACAAACATAATCTCTACCATTAGATATGTAACCTAATGATGAACGGTCCATATTGACTACAAAATTACAATATTTTAGAAGGCATTTTTTCCCAAAAAATTATCTTCAAGGATGTTTCCCCTGAACCCCTACCAAGGGGGATCCAAAAAGTTGTCGTCGGACCCCTTGGCAAAAATAATGAGGGGGGAATTCCCCCTACACCCATATGTTAAGAACTAGGAACTAATGGCATGGCTGAAATTATACCTCTAAACCAGGAAGATAATCAGACTGCACAACCAACAAAATTCAACTCTCTTAAGGACTAAAGTGAAAATTAGGCAAGACTTATATTTTCTTCAATCTTCTAATGTGAATAGTGTCTTAATTGATATAATATTTTGAAATGTTAAACATATACCATGCTATATCTTCCTTCACATATGAAATATCTAATAATATCAAGGGCCACCTCATCCAACATAATGGTCAGCCTATCTCTTTTGAATCATGTTTTGGTTCCTCCTTGGTTTCATAAGTTGTGAGGAACATTTCCTTGGCATCCAAGGTTGGTTGTTTTTCTTATTTGTCCCAAAGTAAACCAATAGGAATCCTTGTTACTCTAACCAATATATGCTCATCCACTTGAATTTCCAAGCCCTTCACTACAAACACATATTCCCAGACTCTTATATTCTAAATGTTTTAACCTAATTCCATGGTAAGATTATTATAGAAACCTTGGAGTCAATTAAAATATTCTAACCAATTAGACTCCCAAAACACTTTAACTACATATTATTTGTTATACAACTTGAATATATCAATAGGTTATGTCCTATTAACAAATGTGCCCAACTCTAAACAATGTTTTGAACAAATGAATGACCATATTGATGGCTCATGTTTTGTCTATATTCTATCTATATGTCGAATAAGGAACCAATCATTTTAATCGAGTTTCTCTATGTTTATCGTCTATTTAAGCTTCATTTATATAAATTTTTAAGACTACTTCATGAAGCCTTTGATAAGGTGTTTTTACTACCATTTCACTTATTTCATTCATTTTTAAGAAAGAATTTCAAAGGTCATGTCTAATGAATAATTCTTGGTATATAGAATCTTTGTTTATTATGCAAATCTCACACTCTAATCATGCACTTGATCTAGTACCTAATCTTGCACCTAATCCAACACCCTCAACGCGGAGTATCATTGGTTCATATGTTTGGGGGATTCTTTTATCCAAACCCATGCATGGGTTTTGTGCTTGGTTGTTTAGATATGGATTGTGAGCTGCCAGTTATTGCTCAACTTCCCTCTTCTCTCCAGAAGTTGTGGCCAAAAACACAAGCAATATGGTAGTGGTGTTTCCTGTCATCTCTCCAGGAAGCAAAATTCGAGGTCAATTTATGAGGAATCCATGAGGAATCTGGAGAAACCATTCGAAACCCACTTCCCAAAAATGGTCATTTACCTCTTAAAGCGGGAAATTTGTTGAATTTCTTAACATATCTGGAGAAAAACGTGCCCAAACAGATGTCTTTTTTTCAAAATTGGGGTTTGGCCGGTTTTGTAAAATCAATGACTTGTTGAACAACCCAGAGCTATGGGGATTCGGTTCTATATTCTCCTTAGGAGATTGGCATGTATAAATAAAAGTTGTGGATAGGAGAGATGAGAATGTTGTAAACTCTTATTTAAAACTAGTAATTTGATTCTACGTTTATCTTAATATTTCAATCCCTGGTTTATCAATGTTTGGAGGGGGAGCGCCTTCAACCATTGTTCATACATTTGTTGTGAATATATTTGTCTGTTCACATTATTGTAGGAATTTTTGGTATATTATTTGTTCATATAGTTTTTTCTAGTTCATATATTTCTATCAGCAATTTTATAGATGTGAATGGATACGAAGAATGCAAAATATTTGTGTTGACTAATGATTTGCAAAACGCTATGATATATCTAGGATTTCATTGGATTCATTTATTATACCTTGCTCAGTTTGTAGTCATAGTATTCAGCTCGAGCTTAGCCTTGTATATTTAAGTCGTTTCATAGATTCAATTTGTTAATTTTAAGTTTCATATTTGTAAATAAAGTAGAAAGATTCATCATAAGAATAACATGGATCTGAGTTCTTTTTGTTTCAATAGATAGGTCATGTTGTAGAAACTATTGTCTAGATTATTGAATCTTTGGCCAGAGTTTGTAGCTTAGTGCTTTTAAAAGTTTAAACATTGGTAGTATGTGTGTATTTCTTATATTTAGTTTGATGGAAACTTAGATTCTTTACAGTTGGTTGTAAGCTTAGATAAATTTCAGAAATTTACAACATGTTGAAATTTGAAGTTATAGACTTTTAAATAAGTTAGTATGCTCTTTTTTCATTAAAGAGATAATTCTTTTGGAAATCATTTTCATTTCATTTTTAGCAGTAAGGTGATTTTAATTCAGAGTGTATAGTGTGATAATTTTGGGATTTAATGATAGTGTGTGTATGTTAAGTTCCTTCTATCAAGTTTAGTGAAAAACACAGATTAGTTAATGATTTGATTCTTAGTTATTGTGTGGATCTTTAGATGACTTAGTGTTCCTTTTTTAATTCATTTTAGATAAGCAGGAAAGTTCTTTTATGCTTTGTTTCCAACAGTGAAGATAACTTTGTTAGAAATCATTTTACCTTTCAACATAGTTGAATGTTAGTGTAAGGTTTGGGAAGTTTGATAATCTATTTGGTTTGAGTTTGAAAGCAGTAAAGATTGTATTTCTTTTATAATAATCACTAGATCTGAAATAGATTTCTTTTGATAGTCAGATAGCTTGTTATAGGATTTCGAACTCTGTTGTAGATTAGGTTGATCCATTTCATGAATGAGTTGTGATTGTTGGGTTTGAAATACTGGAATAGCCTTAGATTCTCTACATTAAGAAGATAATATTGGAATTAGTTATGTTATCTAGTATCTGATATTTGAGGTAATTGGAAGTAGATGAAGTGTTAATTGTAGAGTTGTTTTTGGTTTATAAAAATAGGACTTCTTCTCAACTGATTCAAATAAGTTAGAACTTGGATTGATGCATTAATGCTTTTGTAAATTAGATTTTGATATCTCTTTTTGCTTAGTGAATGAATTAATAAATTTGTTTTGTGATTTCCTTTTGGCATTAACAAAAGTTGATTCTCAGACAATTGGATCGGGTTAGAATCATCTCATAGCTCTTTGAAATTATCATAGGAGTTTAGCCCTAGATTATCTTACCCTGCACATACAGTGTAGCAACTCGAAGTTTACCTACCTTGGTCGATAATTAAATTGAAGGAGAATTAATTGGTTATATATTTTTCTTGACACCTGTGACAATGACAATCTTGTTTTATGGATTTATTCTACAATTTTATCTTATTGACGATATCGAAACAAAATTTAGAGTGTAGAGTGGACTATTCTAACCCTTTTTAATCCATTCAACCACTTGATTTTTCAGCAAGAGAGAAATGTTTGCATTCTTTTAATGGGAGAGGAAATTTTCATAGACCAGTTACCTTATATCCACAAATGTAATGTTTTAGAATTCTTTCATCCTATTCCCCTTCTTGTATCCTCTATAACTATTCCCTTAGTTTGGTGGGAATTCATCAGTTAGAAAAATATGCAAACTCTCTTTGTTTACTACCTCTGTGTGTGCCAATAGCATGGGTGTGTTGACAATGTAAAATATGTTATGAGAATACACAAACTTCTCTTTTTGAAATTTGGCATTTCACCTTTTAACTTTCTTCCTTCAACTTGGGCAAGAACGTGACATATCTTTACTTATTGGTGAGATTTGATTGTAAGCATGTTTTGTTAAATGTTGGTTTGCATGTTGTAGATGAAAGCTTGGAGTTTGCCAACTTTTGCTTAGGCATTGGATTCTTGATTTGGATTTGAATGAAACTAATGTAGCTTCCTATATAAAAAAACCCTCAATCAATTTGAATATTTTTGTATCCTTTTCGCAATACATGGAGTCTTATATAGGTTTCAATAAGAGGTAGCCATATGGTAATAGTTGTAGGTCCACTCTCTTGTAGAAACTAATTATAGGTGGACTCATATGTAGACTCCTATAGAACCCTTATGTAATATGCATGTAGTGAGAGTCTCTTGTAAATTCATGTAGCAACTTATAAGTCAACAATTTTGTATAAGTATTCACATAGGTTGGTTGTAAAAACATGTAGGTCAACACTTTTTGTTACGAGACACTTGTATAACCTAAGAATAGTTTGCATGACTGGTGGAAATTTGAAATGAGGTAAATAATGGATAAACGGGATATGGTGAAGTGTATATGGGTATATGATAATGAAAACAGGGTTATCATATAGAAACACTTGTATAACCCAGAATAGTTTGGATGAGTGGTGGAAGATTGAAATGAGGTAAATAATGGATGAACACGATATGATGGAGTGTATATAGGTATGTGATAATGAAAACAAGGTTATCATAGTGAATAAAAGTGAATTTGTGTATGGTAATGGATAGTATGATAAACAGTATGGTTAATGTATTGCAGGAAATGAGTGTATGTGAATGATTTGATTGATTAAATGAATTAAATATGAGTGGTGGGCAAGTATGAAATGTATGTTGATGGAAAAATTAAAACTTGGCATGATGTTGTTGTTGAATGATAGAAGCATAAAATAAAAGTAATGGAAAATATGCTTATACCTTTGAATAAAACATCTAAACTTTATTTTGAAATATTGAAATAAAAATGGTTAACAATCTAATAGTTTTTTATGCTCTATACTTGATTTTCAATTTTCAATTCTCGTTCTTGAGCATTCGTAGTGTCCCTAATAACATGAGTAAAATAATGATACTTTAGTGAGCACATTTGAACTATAATGCATAAAGATTTAAAAAAATACAAATAAAAAAAAACTTACATTCACTAGTTAAGTCATGAAATCCTTCTAACAAAACAATAAAGCGCCAAGGTGAATGCTTGCAATGCACAAGGTGCCTTAGGCTTATATAAGCATTGGCCACCAAGGATTTTGCAATATACGTACATTTATTCTCGATGCTATGTTTGTAAGCTACTAATGAAAATAGTGTGACCCTTACAACCTTGGATAAATGTTGGACGTGCGTTTATTTCAAAATTTTTCATTATGTAAATGGATTTATGTTATTATACCTGCCTCAGCAGGTATATTGTAATCGATTGCAAGTCAAACTCTTTTGATTTTGTATTAGTTGTTCTCTTTTGAGGCAGGTATAAAAAATTAAAATCTGTTTTGCAAAGTATAACTTAGGGATTTGTAAAATATTTTTTTTTAATTTTGTTAAAAAACTATTTTGTAAACAGCTTATTGGTGGATAGAAGATGATGTAAACTTTAGAATTTGGTATCTGGATTTGAGTTGACATGTGGCAACATAACATCATAATAATAAAATTAAAAAAATAAAAATTATATCCCATTACCATCTGTTATAGCAAGTGGTACCATCGGAGCCAGTTGTTCTGGTTTTTTTCAGACCTTGGGCCATGAGACAAGGGTGCATTAGCTTGGCAATGTCATCCACAACAACTAAATCGGAGTCGAGGTAAATGATTCTCCCGAGTCAAAGTGATATAATATGAAGCGCAAGTATGGAAAAGTCGCCTGAAGTGTAGCCTTGAGATCACGTTGGCGCTCGGACACCATGAAATGGAAGACTACATTCTCGGGACAAGCAGCATGTTGGAGAATCGATAGAATTACGGTGACGAATCCTCTCAGATAAGCAGCGTCCAACGTCATCGCTATATGCATGGCCGTGCTATCACATAGCTCTATATCATCATCTTCTTCTTCTTGAAGTTGAGAATAGCCTGATCTCCACAACGAAGGTGCCAATACGATGCATTCTTTACCATTTCGAAACGCCGGAGCTTCTTGGAAAACCGGCAGGGTCGACGATCGGCGTGGTATATGCAGCCGGTCTAGCAGAACGCTAGGAAGCTTGGCGAAACCAGGATCGTCTCTCGCATAATTATTCAATTTAAAGTTAAATTTCATGTCCCGGATGATTCTAGCGGCCACCACGCCAGTCATGCTCAGCTGGATCGAAACCAGAATGCTTGCAAATAGAAAGAAAGAAAATGTTCTAGTCCTTCGAATTAGCATCTTTTCCATTAAAACGCAGTTCAGAGGCTTCGATCGGCAAGCCCTAGATATGTGTCTAGACTCTATATAACCTGGAGGCACCAATGCTCTATGCAGCTAGACATAGCCAATCTTGAGGGCAAAGAAACGGTCAGCATTCAGGATTCAAGATATTCAGGACTACATTAATAAATATCAATTTGACAGAACACCAAAGAAGACAAAGATCCAACTCGTAAACTACGGCTGAATCCGCTTGCCTGGCCTCGATATGAATGGCAGAGGACAATTGTGCACAAGAACAAGACGTAGGAACGCCAGGACAAACGCAGATTGCACATCAAGTTACTGTAACCACAAAGTCCACAATGCTTAGGAAGTAGTGGTTGTTAGGTCCGCATTGCGACGAAACTAAATCTTATCACAGTTTTGCGTACAATGCAAAGGAAAGGAACGGAAAGCCAAGCATCACTGTCGACCGAT